>BSBK01006996.1:822500-1083289 GCA_027943335.1 Chamaecyparis obtusa
TCAGGTAAACCTAAACTTCACAGAGAAATTTGAGGGTCATGCACTTAAAACTAGGAGTTGTGCAAAGAATAAGAATTGTAGTACTCTGAATCTAGTTTCTAAACTACTAAAGTTTTTTAAAAATGGATAAGATTAAGAGGGTCAAACCTATCATGCACGAAAAAATATTCTTGATTTTTTTAGAAAAACACAACATAGCTATTTTCGCACACTTAAAAAATGTATATAGTTAGATTTAGTATTTTGCAAAACCGTTTGGTAGGATGATAGGAAAGAGTGAGATTTAGAAGTTTTGTATTTTTTTTGTTATTTTCTATTGAGTATTTTTTTTAATAATTTTTTGAAGTGACCACATCCTATAAATATGGTACCTATTCATGCGTTGGGCATAACATGTATCAAAATAATCGAAAATGCAAACTTGTTTTTTTAAAAGTGTATAGAATCTAGTGTAGAACAGTAATATGATTTTTTTTTTGAATTTGGTCAAGTAGATTAGAAGTTATTAAGAAAATAGAATACACGTCTATGAGGATTATCAAGGCACTGACAAAGAAAATTAAAGTTTACTATGCTGGTGTTGTCCAAAAATAGAAAAAGTTATATGGTCATAAAGCTTAGAAAACGTGTGAGATTATGGGGGTAATTTTAGAGATACCCACTTGATCATTTGTAAACTTGATGACAACACAGTTGATAAATAATGTTGGAAGTTGAAAAAACATGTAAAAGGACAAAAATGGAGGGAAAATGGGATTGCAAGCCTTAGAGTCATTTTCCAACCGTTTTACCAAGCCAAAACTCATACAAGTTTTGATATACAAAGTAACACACTCAGACATCATTTCTAGTTTCACATAACCGATATAGATTATGAAGACATAAATAATCATTTCTAGTTTCACATAACCCATATGGGTTATGAAGACATAAAAACATTTTCTTGTAAATATGTAATACACTGCACATGTTTATAGATTTACATATATGATATGTGTCTATGTATGTATATATGTAGATCTATAGTTATATATACATATATTTATATAGATATATGTATATATGTTTGTATATGTGCACGACTCTTCTCATTTCCTCTATCTCCTATCTTCCTTCCCTCATCAATGTCTCTGTCTATTCTGAGCCCTAATTATCCTTGTTGAGCTCAATTTCATCTCTCTCCCCCTTCTTCTCTCTTTGTGTCAAGTATCTTAGAATCTCTCTCTCTCTCTCTCTCTCTGAGAGGGGGGGGGTGAATCAGTGTAACCCAATTATAAACTAACTCAACCATCGATCTAAATAACTTCAATAATAACTTGTAAATTACAAAGCATATAACTAAAGTAAAAATGATCAAACATCCACAAAATAATCACACATGACACAATAGAATTTTCATGCAAACCCTTCATTAGAGGGAAAAACCATGGTGGGGACGACACCCACAAGCTCACTACTGCAATAAATTATGTTTTCCTTGTAGGAGCTTACAATTACCCTTTTTGAGGGTTCACCCTGTAAGGAGTGATTAATACCTTTTTAGAAGTACAATTAGACTTGCTAATATCTACCCTATGAAAGGATTTCAAGACTTTTTTAAGAGCTCACTCGATTAAGGGATTTACAATGAGAACTTGTTAAAGTTCACCTGGTTAAGGGATTTGCTTGATGTAACTACTAGGGAACAACAAGTTGAGTGATCTGAGTGTAGCATTGATTTCTTGATAGATCCAATCCTTTCTCTTCTCTCTTTATCTACTCACAAGTCTAACTCTATCAGATCTTTGATCATAACCTTAATTCTTTCACAATAACATCAATCTTATTATTTCAATATCATCATCTTTTCAATATGAGTAGTACCACATATATATATATTTCTAGCACCGATTTCATAAAATTAAACATTTTCCCATCAAAATGATAAAGTCAATGTAAAACAAATTTCCCTTTGACCATGTCGACTTTCAATAAGACTCACATTTTAATTCTCCAAAATAGTCACACATGTTTTGAATTCTCCAATGCACTATCTTAAATCTTCCTTATACAATAGCATCAATCCCAAATATAAAACTTCATCGATTCTATAACCATTATTATACATCATCATAACAATAAGTATCATCGCAACCACCAAACCGCTTACCAGTCTGGAATCTTCCAATTGATGCTCAAGAACACAAGTGTTGTTTCCTATCTAAATGATTGTGACACCAAAATCTCTTTCATTGATAAACAAAATAAGTTGTGGTCAGAACCACACAATATTATGACCATGTTGATACTATAGCTGTGACCACACCTTGTAATTATTCCTCTATCATGAATGCTACCAAAGTGGTGACCTCTTTGTCTACCAATCTTCTAGACTTAACCAATTTCTAGCATTATCTATTTCTTAACCTGTACACCAATTGCCTTATGCACTTCACTAATTGTGATACATGACTGATCTAACTTAGTTTCCATTTATGAAAACCAAACCAATTAATACCTATGACTACAAACAATATGCATTACCATGTCAAATCATAATGCCAACAAACTCCCCCTTTGACATTGATGGAAAAAACCTTATGCTCACTGACACATTCTCCCCCTTTGACAACATAGAAATATAAGAAACAAGTTAATTTTGGTTTTACCTCATACAATAAACCATATGTCCATAGAAAATTATGATGATAAGGTGGTATAAAAATAGATAACAACCAAGTATGGTTGACATGAATATATGCCAATTTTGCCACATTAGAAATCATGAGTTCTTCTCTACCATTTGATAATGCATTTCCACCATGACCAGTATGGTGATAATATGAAAGATAATAATCATAGGAAGTTATAACCACCACCACCCTGGAAGCTGAAATAAATTGCTATTAAAATATAATAGGTAGAATTTCCTGACCAAAAAGTGATAGGAATATTTTTTGCATGGAATGTGATAGGAAGATCAACACTCTTAAATCTGCATGTTAGAAAATATATTTTCTGAGACATAAAATAACAATGCTTGTTAGTAATAACAATCAATAATTAATTTTCATATTTTGATCTTAAAACTATATTTAATACTACTTATATATATTTAACCATATGCAACATAAAAGAGAAAAATGAGATGAAATGGAATAGAAAGAGGATATGGTAGTGAATATGATAGTACATGAAATGGATTAAATAAGGCATAAAATGGGTCATAAATGGCTCTCATCACATCCTTAATTGAAAATGGCTAATCTTTCTTTGAAATAACCCTACATTTATATCTCAGAATGATCTTTCCCTTTAATGGAAGTGTAGTAGGAATGACTGTCAGGCTGTCACCATTTGTTCTCCCTCCCCCTACTAAGGAGAAGGATTATAATGAGCCAATTTGGAAGTGGTTATGGTTTGAGGATGATCATCATGAGCCAAATTGGAAACAGTCGAGGTTTAACAAGGACTATCATAAGCCAAGTTGGGAATGGTTAGAGGTTGAGGATGATCATCACGAGCCAAATTAGGAATGGTTAGAGTTTGAGTGTGATGCCTAAAAAGTGAGCAAAACACAACTACAATTTTTTTCTAAATCCTACTATTTAACTATAAACACACATACATACGCAACTATGAAGACTGGAGTTTAATACAAATTGGCACAAGTTTCTATGTGCACGCAAAATGATGTAGGGGAAAATAGATAAGTGAAAGAGTCTAAGTGTCCAAAAACACCACTAGGGTCAAACCAGAGAAGGTTGACCAAGTTTGACCAAAAGTCAAACTTCACCGAACAACTTCCAAACTATACTATAAGGTTCCCTAAGCTGCATGCTTTGACTGACATGCAAATTGAGGTAGTTGACTAAAGTCAACCAGTGTTGACTAAAAGTCAACCATGCACTGATAAATGTGCAACTAAGTTTAAAAGGTAGAAACATATCAGGGAAATTTTGTGCATGGAAACCAAGGTGATCTGACCCAAGTTTGACTAAGGATTGACCAAAAGTCAACTATGCACAAAAGGGCCAACGTGACCATTAAGGCCAAATTGACTCTAGATTCGATGAGGAGGAGTTGATATAACTCCCCCATTGTCAACATCGTTAAACCAGTTGAATAATAAAGTTAATTCAAACATTTCGATTTAATATAATTAATGTTAGTAAAAGAAATTAATCCAATAACAACATGACTATAATTAAGAAATTATCCTAAAGGCTCATCCATATTTTAAACTAAAATAATAACTTGAATTAATTTATTCTAATATATCCCAACATTTCAATTTTTGAATCAATATTCCCAATTTAGTCTTCTAAAAATAAATAAATAAATAATACCTCCCAAAAGATTTAATCCAATTTTAATAAATTAGGACATAATGAAATCCAATTATGTAATCATAACCCAAATTACACTTTAATTAAAAATAAACTAAATCTAATCAAAATGAACTTAGTATCCTAATTTTAAAAAAATTCCTAAATAAAAGTAAAATAACATTTTACTAAAATGGTAATCCTCATGCTACAACATATTAAATAAATCTTATTTTAAATAAACTAATCTAAACTTTATTTAAACAAAACTATTTTTAATAAAACATAAAACTTATTTAATAAAATTATAACTAAGTTTTACACCTAAATTTATTTTTAATCCCTACATTTTTTTTTCTATTACAGGGCCGAGCTTTGTTTTAGGGCACGCGTGCAAGGGAGGAGTGGCAGCGGTGGTGGAAGGGGGGGGAGGGGGGGGCTCGACGTGAATGCCACTCCCCACCCACCACTACGAAAGCAGTGGTGGTGCGTGGAGCTGACATCGCCCAACCTACGCCGCCCCAACACTATCGTAAGGGAAGAATGGGGTGGGGTGCGGGGGTGGTTTCGGCCACACCACAAACCCTTGCCTTTGCATAAATTTAATTAAAAATTTATTTCATTCAACTGCTCTGCATTTAAAACAAAAGTCGGCTCAAAATATACTTTTTTAAAAAAGGGTTTAATAAATGTAAAGTGTTAATTTTAAAAAAGAGACGTTTAATCCTTAACAGGAAGAAAGATTCCCTTGTTTGGGACAGCTCCAAAAATGGAGAATATAACACAAAAGATGGCTATAATGTAGTCAGGGGTAAAATATTAAACCTAAGATATAATTACCAATAAACCTTTGCTGGAATAAAAATTGTCTACCTAAAGCAGGCTTTTGTACCTGGGTAGCCCTTCACCAAAGGCTACTCACTACAGATAGGTTCAGAAGAATGGGCTTTGAGGGTCCTAGCAGGTGTCCCCTCTATGAGAAGAATGAAGAAGATCTCAACCACACTTTGTTAACATGTCAGTACTTGAATGAATGTTGGACTTGGCTAACCAATAATCTCGGATGGTCCTCGGCCTTCCCCAACTCAATCTTGGGCATGCTTTAGGCTTGGCCTAAGATCAAGAAGGGTAACATCTATGAGAATTTGTGGATCACTGCCCCATCAATTCTAGTGTGGGAACTATGGAAAGAAAGAAATAGAATAGTTTTTAGGAATGAGAAAATGGAGGCAAGACAATTAATAAATAAGATAGAAGTAGGTTTTATAGAATTCACCAACAATAGAATTAAAAGACAACAAAAGAAAGAGAAAAAAATGACCCACTGGGATGAAAAAATGAGAGGTAAATGGATTGGGCTTGCATTACCACCCTTCATTGGACCTGAAGACAAGACCACCAAAGCTAGAAGGGAAGATTGTGTCTAGCAACCTCTAAAGCACAGTTGGTTCAGATTAAACTTTGACTGCGCATCTAGGGGAAACCCCGGAGTGGCTGGTATAGGCTGTTGTGTTCATAATTGTGAAGGTAGAGAAGTTGCAGCATTAGCATCCCCTATTGGGCTCGAAACCAATAATTGGGCAGAAATCTTGGCACTTATAAAAGGACTAAAACTATGTAAAGATCTTGAGATAAAAAAACTCGAAGTGGAAGGGGACTTGGCTATAATTATCTATGCTCTTAGGAAGGGCTCGAATCCCATTGGAGATTGAATGCCATGTTATCAAGAAGCCATCCATATCAGCACCAGCTTTAACAAAATGACGATCAACCACAATTTCAGAGAGGGAAATAAGAGGGCTAATGAATTAGCAAATGTTGGAGCAGATGGGATAACCATAACTCTAGAACTTGGCTCCCTAAAAACTTAAAACCAGAACCTTTAAGAACGGTCCACAACTAGGTCAAGGACTATTAAGCCTTCACCCCCCTTATTTTTGATGAATCTTAGTTCCTCATTTAATTTCTCCTAGCTTTAAGTATTCCTTAAGAAAAAAAAGAAAAGAGGACACTACTATCTTAGTGATGCAGGAGCATCCTGGGTGTAAGAGCAATCTTGCATCACCCAAAAATATTTATGCTTTTATATTCAATAAGGGTTATTTTGTGCAGAGCTGCTATTTATGGAAAGTTACTATTTTTGGTAATTTTCGTATGTGCTCAGAATGATCTGATTTCTTTCTTGGAGGTTCATTTTGGTCATATAAGTCTGCCAGTAAAGTTTCATTGCCTGATCAAGTGTATATTGGAAGATATTGAAGATTTTCGGTATTGGCAGCAGGGGACAGAAACTTTGAACTCAGTTTTGAAGGCTTTAGAGGCCCCGGATGAGGTCGAATTTTGGGCTGAATGAAGCTTGCTTAATTTAGGTGTTGTAGAGCTCCTCGCGCCCTTTCCGAAATGGGGTTACAATAGTCAATCGGGTCAACTGGTGATGACTTATGGTCTTCGGAAGTTGGGTCACCTGAAATGGTGGAAAATGATTTTTCTTCAAAATTTCTGTTCGGGTTTCAAAATTTATTTTGAGCCAACTATGATGTAATGAAATGTAAAATAAAAATAATTCTAAGTTTGGTCGGCCTTATTGGCTAAAATTCTGGAACCTTCCCAGGCGGTGGAAAATTGCCTTTATAAGGAAGGCTGTATTATTGTCTTAGGCAGTTCAGAATAGTTCTGGGTAGTAGATCTGGGTATTGATTCGAGGCTTTGTCCTACAGAATATTGTAAGGGAATGCCCATGTGGCTTTGCATATTGTAATTCTGAAAGTTTGTAATTCCACATTTGTGGAGATAATAAGAAGCCAATTTTCTGTTCTTGCATATTATTGTTGTTGTTTCTCTATATCTGTTATGTGTTTGTGGTATTAAGGGGAGCACCCTTCATCACTTAGCTTACCCTTTTATGTAGTTAGTAGATTTCCTAAAGCTTCCAACCTTTAGCAAAAACAATTCCTTTGTCTTAAACCCTCTTTCAAAAGAAGATTCTTGCTGGATTAGTTGTAGTAGTATTTAGCATCAATCACAGGACCAGGTCCCGTATCTTAAAGTTCATATGAATGCAGTATTGGCAGCCTAGAGTACAATAACTAGGTCCCCTGTAGGCCCTACCTTACCTTCAAAAACATAGGAGTTTTTGAAGACCAGTGGACATCAATAAAGAGAAACAATGATTCCCTTCTCTGCTGGAAAAGGGCTCTTCCTTCTGATGACACTTCCTATCTCTCTCAATTCTCCAAAGATGAGGGCTTCTCAGTCCCCTCATCCTTTAATGTTGCAAGCTTGAACAAAATCCAAGACACTCTTCCAACAAATGTGAAGATGGGCTAGCAATAAGCCCAAGAGCGTGCAAAGCTAAGGCAAAGAAAAGATAGAGGATATAGGCTCGGGTGTTGACAACTCAGATGAATAAGTGTTGTTTATTACAAGGACTGAGGAGGGTAAACTAGAGCAATATCTCTCTTGGTTGTCTTGAAAAGTCTATAGCTAATAGTAGTATTAGAACTAGGATGGATAGGATAGGCTAATGGTCTCTTCAAACTTGCATATTTTTAGCCAAAAATCAGTTCTATAGCTTAATCTAGACATCTCCTCTTTTTTTGGTGATGACTTCAGATAGTTATAAAATATATAAACCCATTATGAATATTAGAATCTCAAGTTCCAGTTTTGGTATCTTGAAAGAAACATGGATCTTATCAATTTCTTTGACATTTAGAGTAGGGAAGTCAGATTAAGTTTAATTTAAAGGGTAAAGCCTACCATGCTTCATCTAAACCTACTTATTTTTGATATAGGTCATCATCTTGGTTGTAAGCTCTAGGATCTAATTCTATCTTTCTTTTTTGGGAATGGGCAGGGACTCAATCTCTTAAAATTGATAAGAGATACTAATTACTACTTGTCCCTCTTATTGAGTGCTCTATGATAGATTTAGACAAGAGAGCTCTCTGGCTAGGTGTTTCAACTTTGACTCCTCCTCTCCTTTTGTATCTTTTAGGCTAGTATGTCTCTTCCCCTTTAGATCAACAACCACCAAACTAGCTTGCAATGAGATTGTTGTTACCCCCTAGTCTTAGGTCAGTTTAATTGCTATCACTCTATTCAGACAAGATTTATATATATATATTTAGATCTATATTAATAAGCTAATAGATACATTTATATAAATGTAGATATACATATATGCATACATAGCATTATGAATATATATACATATATCTGGTTTTTGAACAATGTTTTTCCCTAATTGGCACATTTGGTAGATAAAGGTAAATAGCTTATGCATACATTCTCAACACTCATAGATGAACAAAGTAAAGATATTGGGTGGTTAATATGATTAGTTTGGAGAAAATTTATTATATTCCAAAGATTAATACCTAGCTAGGTAGTTAATACCCTTTGAGGACTGTTTGAACATCCTTATTCCATAGTAGGTTAACATACGATTAATACTTATGACTCTTAAATATTTGGCTCAGCTATATGATCATCTCATTTGAACTAACTATATGGACTTATTTTATTATAGATGACCACTTGGCCTTTTATAGAAAAAGATAGTAGTAATAAATAGATAATATATTACCTATATAAAAGCTAGAGCAAATTTATAGGAAATCAATAAAAGACTAAATTCATAATAAAATAACCTTATCTACTCTATGCATAGAAAATATCAGTATCTAGAAAAAAGACTGACCTTAATCTACCCTCTCAAAGCAATTTTTTTTCTCTTTAGATGTAATATGTTTGCAGGAAGTACACAGAAGCTAGAAGGAAAGATAAATATGTAGAAGACTGGAATATGATAGGAATTTGGATGAACAGGAATATTACTTATTCATGAATAATTGTATTGAACCAAATCAAATTAACTGAAGGCAAGACTAAGAACCTTAGAGATCATAAGCCTAATTTTGGATGTCAAAATTCTAAGGGAATGACCTTAGATTTGGAGAAATTGAAAAGGAAATGTTTACTTCCATATTCTGTAAATGAGGGTATGCCCTCATAAACCAAATGTAATTTTATGATCTATACTTTATAAGAGGGTATGCCCTCTCAAGTCACAAACAACTATTTGTGAATTGTATTTACTTTTTCTGGACTATGTCATGGGCAAGACTGGAGGTTTTCTTTCCTCCATTCTTTCCTACCAGTGCCTACACCGAACAGAGGTGTATTTTCTTATCTATTTACTAATAAAATTATTTGGCTTCAGCCTTTTACCGATCAAAAAATAAAAAATAAAAATAAATAAATGTAAAGTGTTATATATATATATATATATATATATATATATATATATATATATATATATATATATATATATATATATATATATATTAGATTAAAGGTATATTTTTTTTATTACTAGTGAAAAATTTAAATTTTGAAAATCCAAACAACAAGAATACAGAGATTTTTTTTTAAAAATTTCAATACATGATTGCGTTCCATTTCATTAGCTAAACACTTCGTAGGAAACAACATTTTGATCTAGGCATTTTTTATTTTTTTCTCAACAATTTGAAAAACATTTCCTAAGTATAAAAATGAAATAAAATTTCACATTATAACATACCATTAAATTTATTTAAATTTTCAATAAACAAAGCAAAAATATGGTATATTAAATTTAATAGATCATTAACTTATACAATACCATTGAAAATTTAAATAAACCTTTTAACTCCTTAAGTTATATAATTGCATCTTAATGCCATAACATTCATGGTTTTATACATCTTGAAAATACATTATAACATATAATTGCTTATAAACTATTAATTCCTAAAATGTTATACACTTAAATTAAATAAGAACTAAGAGTTTGATTTTCAATCAAATCCAATTCCTATATATCCATTATCTCTAAATATCTTCGTACCATTACATAATGAATTATTGCATAATCCACGATTTCCATTATTACATAAAATTACGATGAAATACAAGGTTACAATGAAATTCACAAATTTGAATTTCAATCATATACAAATCTACCAGCTCCTATATCCAGCTGGGTACCTGATAGAATGAGGTTGACCACGGAGGCCCGCCTCCCAACCTAGCCCTTTTCAAGGCCACCCCCGAGCTAGTGGATCCAGAACATAACGAGATACAAATAGGTATTCACAAACAAAAAGAAACACATTCAAACATAGAAAACACTTGGAACTCCCAAACATGGTCAAAACAAGAGGAAGGTCTCCAAGAGGCCTTCCTGAAATATGGGTAGTGGTGGACTAATAGGAGGAGAAGCCATAGTATCAAATAAAATTTGCAAGCCAAACATGGACTTGGAAAGACCATCTACACAAGATGTAGTCTAAATCCTCCTTATGCCCCCCAGGTGCTCGTAGGCCATACTTGGCATCATGGGTATCAAGAATGACATGTTTATCCCTCCTCACATGGGAGACTCTACACAATGCTGGAGTCCTTCCAACCACCCCCTTTAAGGTTAATCTACCCTCCCAAGGGTGAGTGTGCCTTGAAGAATCCCATTCACAAATAAAATTACGAATGAAAAACCACAAATAAATATATCCATAACTTTTAAGAAAAAACCATAAAATAGAAAGGACTCCATTAATGGAGCTCCAAGCTTACATACATGCCAAGAAAACAATTAAACTAAAGACAAAACAACTTTACTCCAAGCCTAAGGTTGAACCTGAATTTCTAGAATGAGTAATCCTTCCAAGCAAATCCTATCTAAGCTCCTTCCAATTTTGAAAATGGTCTCTAAAATAGAGAGTGGGTGCACACCCAAGATCTTCCTATAACCTTCCCTACATAGGAAAGCCTCCAAGGATTTAGGAACTAATCAAGGGTGAGGAAGAACCTTCCATCCCTTTCTTCCCACTTTCCTTCCTTCTCCATAAATGGAGTTAAATGCAAATTTGGGAAGAAGAGAGAGAGGTTAACCAAAACCACACAACTCTCAAATTAGCACAACTTCAAAAGGGAGACTTTAGGGGTGTAATAAATGTGATTTAAGACTCTTAATGGGTTGAAAATGACCCCTCCCCTAGGGTACCAATTTGGGTAGCTAAAATTGACCCTAGTTACCCTATGGGAGCCCAAAAGATCCTCCTAAACCCCACCTAAAATTTACCCACGGATTTCTAAGTCAAGGTTGACCAACTAGAAACTTCCTAACCCATAATAGGCTTGGGTACTACACTAAGGTTAACCCCTAGTTAACCCTACACTTAATCATAATGCAATTAACTAGCCATGCCAACACTTAATTACCACAATTTGCCAAAATTGGCACAATTTAAATAACAAATGACATGTCTTATTCACATTGGCTTAAACTAAATTAAACACACTCATGAAAAGAACATTCACAAATAAACAACTATACAACAAGGTCCATGTTTCTTTATATAAACAAGACCTTGGATTTCATGGAATAACATAGGTTCCAATTCTGGGTCCTTGATTTAGATCCATGGTCAACTTTCCACCACACTCATTGCACACATTAGTAGGTCCAAAACAACATGATATAGAACATAATACATCATCAATATTGCATAGTATATAACTATTTATGTGATTGAATTAAATAAACATATCATCAATTTCCTAAACCAATTTTCATCACAATTGCATTCAACACATTGATTCTCATATATGACATCATCATAAACTGAAACTGAATCAAAACATAAAATATCTCAAGTGTACCCTAATTACATAACCAAATACTAAACATATAACATAGGATTCAATAGATCCTCAAATACATAAGTGTTTTAATAGTCAAAGTATGTCCATGCAATAATCACTGAAAGCGTAGAAGGTAAAGCAATAAAACTATGTCTATATGAGGTAGGTCTCACATCCACCCCCTCTAGGCATGAACTTCCTCCTGGAGTTCATCAAAGAGGTGAGGGTACTATGATCTCATCTATGCTTCATTCTCCCATGAAGTTGTAACCTCATCATAGAAATCCCACCGGACCCTAACCTAGTCCAACGCCCTGCCTCGAAGTACTAGGGTCCGTTAGGCCAATATACGAATGGGCTCCAAAGCCATATGTCTGTCTAACTCTACTTGCAAGGCATCCCAATATATCACATGAGTCTCATAAAAAACATACTTCCTCAAAAATGAAACATGAAACACATCATGGATGCATAACATGCTAGGTACCAAGGCTAAACGATAAGCAACTGATCCTATCCTCTCAAGGATCTCAAAAGGTCCAACAAAATGAGCTGCTAGCTTAGAGCCCTTTCCAAAATGGATTGGACTCTTATGTGGTCACACTCTCAAAAAGACCATGTCTCCTACTAAGTAGGCTCGATCTATCCTCTTTGCATCAACATACTTCTTCTACCTATCCAGAGCCTCTCCGAGATGCTCCCTAATCAAGGTCACATGTTGCTCCATATCTATGACTAGCTCATGACCAATGGAAACTCTATCCTTGATCCTATCCCAATTGAGTGGTGTCCTAAAAGGTCTACCATAGAGAGCCTGGTATGGAGGCATACCCAAGGATGTATGATGCCCATTTTTATACGAAAACTCCACTAAGTTTAGGTATACTTCCCACCGAGTCTAATGGTCTATAACATACATGCAAAGCATGTCTTCTAACACCTGATTGACCCTTTTGGTCTATCCATCTATCTCAGGATGATAGGTGTTACTAAAGTTGAGCCTAGTACCCATTACTGCATGCAGTTCTCTCCAAAAGGATGAAGTGAAGATAGAATATCTATCTAAGATGATCTTATTAGGTATGCCATGTAGTTTGACTATATATCAAAAGAACACCCGTGCCACTGATGGTGTGGTAAATGTAGTATGAAATAGTGAAAAGTGAGCCACCTTGGTCAACGTTTCAACTGTCACCATGCTGGCATCATGATGGTGAGGTGACATAGGAAGACCAAAAATGAAGTCCATAGATATGGTGTCCCATTTCCACAATGGTATCTCATGAGGCTGAAGTAGACCACCTAGATGTCGATGCTCTTCCTTCACCCTCTAGCATTCTAGGCACCTAGCTACCAACTCAACAATTTGCATTCTCATTCCAGACCAATGATATAAGTGTCTCAAGTCAGCATGCATCTTCTTCACTTTGGGATGTGCTACATAAGGGGCTCTATGGGCCTCTAACATGACAAATTCTCAAAATCCTCTAGAAGAAGGTATGTAGATGAAGCCTCTTGTTAGGAATGGGAACACTCAGAGGGGGGGGGGGGGGTGAATCAGTGTTCACTGTATTTTAACTTTTCACTTTAATATGAATACTGAATTATAAATGCTTAAGTACTAAATTAAACATTCACATAAACATGAAACATGAAATTAACACATGACACCAATATGGTTATGGGGAAACCCAAATAGGTAAAAACCCTAGCGGGACTTGATACCCACTAATAATCTACACTAGTGTTTTGTGATCCTTGTTAGAAGATCCTTTACCCTGTTAGGAGTAGCTTTACAATGCTTTAAGTATAGTAGACCTTGTTAAGGGTCAGAACCTATTAGGAGTCTTTTATAATGATCTCTGTTAGGGAAGTGGACTCATTGTCCTAGAGCTCACTGCTCAAATGATGAAGGCTACAACCTTCTGAGATACACACTATATCTATAGGTGAACTATTCACTATGACACTACTGTTAGATCAGTTCCTTTGGTGTGCTTATGCTTTGACCTCTAGCAAATCTCTTAATACATCTTATGCTCACTTTGCATACCTCTTCTCTGCTTAACACAACTCTTTTACAACTTCCATGCCGAATACAATGGGCACACCTTATATTTATGTGCTTATACAAAATACATAAATAGGTCGACCCTATAA
This sequence comes from Chamaecyparis obtusa, assembly GCA_027943335.1. NCBI lineage: Eukaryota > Viridiplantae > Streptophyta > Pinopsida > Cupressales > Cupressaceae > Chamaecyparis > Chamaecyparis obtusa. Next base: position 836,657 of record BSBK01006996.1, read on the forward strand.
CTAATTACAAATAATGCTTCAAAATGAATTGGCTTAAGCGTGCTTAAAATTATACATGTACATAATTCTTCAACCTAAATACAATGGGCACATAGCCTTTACAACATTAATTTATAATCACAAACCAAAATAAACACTGTCGGCTCTATGCTCTATTCTCTACTGGCACACACTGGCTGTGCAACTTTAACTGACTGTAACTTTCACATCTTTTAAGTCATCTGTACACACATACGCTAATGCTCTGAGTCTCTGGTACTCTGTATGCTATCTAATCTTCAACACTTAACTGAGTTTTGATCTTTACACTTAATGTGCTAACTCCAAACTACTATATGACATTGTTGCCATAAAGAAAACACTTTATCTAGTCATATATCTTAGTATAGACAACTTGCCAACACCTCTATGATGTAAGAGTCCATTTGAATCCATGGTATAATCTTCATACTTCCCCTCAAGGGGTCTCTAAGATTGAATCAACTCACTCACTTCTTCATATAACTCATCATCATGTAAGTGATGAAGAATGCGATCTCTCATATCTATACCTCTAGACATAGAATATATCTATGACAAGATTTTCTTTCCCCTTGATGTAGTGAACATCAAAATCATATTCGCACAAGAAATCCATCCATCTCTACTTCCTAGCATTAAGTTTTGGCTATATGAATATGTAATGTAGACTCTGATGGTCTGAATGAAGTTCAAACCGATGTCCCAAGAGGAAATGTTGCCATCTCACTAAGGCATGCACCACTTCTGCAAGTTCAAGATCATGGGTAGGGTAGTTGAGCTCATGAGTCTTCATTTTCCTAGACTCGTAGGCTATAGCTCTCCCATCCTACATAAGAACCACCCCTAAACCATCTAAGGAAGCATATGTGCAAACTACAAACTCTTCTGAAGGCACTAGTAAATTTTAGCCTATTTTTTGATGCAAATTAATCAATTTTTTGATGCACATTGGTCGACCAAATGACCATTATTGTTGTCAAACTTTCTTTGTCTCTTTTTCAACACCTTAAATCATTGTCTAATATTCAAATCTTATAGTTTTCAAATATCTGACTAATCCGACATCGATATAATCACTTCAATTGTGAAGAATGTGTGACATATCTTTCTTCATTTTCGACCACATATGGTCGAAATATCAATGGTTTTTTATGTTGAGAGTATGACATTATCATTGAAATAGAGATTCTTTGTTGGTCAAAAAATTGACAACATATTCAGTTTAAAATATATATATATATATATATATATATATATATATATATATATATATTATGAATCTATTAATATATTATTAATGATATGACCATGATATTATTACCAATATGAATCAATAGGATGACATGAAAGGGGTCACATGGATGGCCTATGAAGGATGAAGGATGTTGGGGAGTTTAATTAAATAAGTTTTAAAATTTAAATATTTGAATAGCAACGATCAAATGTACTTGGAGGGAAATTACAAAAACAAGGAATAGTTACATAGTTAGAGGATCCAACCACTTTGGATTGGTTAGGGGAGTTAGTTTGAGTCTATGTAAGCCTTGAGAGGCATGAGAGAAGCAAGAGAGTACTATTCATATTTAAATTTATACAGACTGTGTGGTTAACTATTCAAACTATCATGCCATACATAGTTCAAAATGTCAACATGCAATCACTAGCTCTCTTGTACTAATCATCAAAAGATGATCCATCTAATCGAGACCATACTATTATGAAGAAATAATATTTTTATCTTAATACTTGTAAACAAGACCACCAAAAGATTCAATTTTGAATAACATAAATAACACCACATACAATATATTGTTAGAAAATACTTACATTTATTTTTGTTGATGTGTAGGATGGTAAAAGTTTTGTACTTGAATCATTGCCCTCTGCTCATAACCCTTCTTAAGATGCTCATATCAGGCCTAGATATCTAAAAACCATTGTTCAAATTATTGTTGATAAAGAAAATGATTGGTGATTTTATTTCTCTCACTCACCATATATTTTTCATCTCTTGGAAAATGGTTGATGGTGATTGATGAAGAAGATTTGAAAATGATGACTGATTCAATTCAGATTGGTGTAACCTTTTCAAATCTTCTTCATAATCATCATCAACATGGATAATTTTGCAAAAATAATTCTCCATGCACTGAATTCAGGCTCAAATAATGAGCAAGCCCACCAAAAATAAAATTCCACATGTCGATGATGAAAGAAATCAAGATGAATTACTTTTGAATGACTGCTCTCTATAAATATTTGGGATTCAAATGAGATATAAAACCAATGAATAAATGGTATCATGTAAATTCAAATGAGATATCAAACTAATGAATAAAATCAACCCCATGCCAGCCAATAAAAAATTATTATGGGAATGAAAGATCCATTTTTACATTAAAGTCCATGTAAGAAGCATGTATCGCAAGCCATTGTGGATCCATCACTTCAAATGAAATGTGGTAAATAAAATCAAATGCCCACTCATCTCCTACAAATACAAATTAATCAATCAAATTTTAATCTTAAATTGCAAACTTTGTCAAGTTTCCAATCACCTACAAGAACACTTCGCTACTGAAACATCTCAACTTAAACCTAGGGCATTTTCCATGTACACCAAATACAACTACTCTAATATTTTGTTATACTATGGCAGCTGTGCCAATAAAGTCATATACATAAATACAATCTTACTACTAAAAATAAATGCTAAACAATCCAATATTATAGGTTTTTAAGAAGACAGACCTGATAGAATCTTCAAGAATATTACTCATGTTGTAGTGCTAGGCCTTGCTACAAATGTTATATTTGTGTTAAGCCAAATGGGAAAAGTCTTGTGGAATTCAAAATAATAATACAATGTTCAACACAAAGGAAATGCAGTTGAACAAGAAGAATACACACCAAATTGAAGATCTAGCATTTGGATAAGCATGAATGTTATATTTACACCAACTATAGCGAATGGATATTCCCACACAGATCTATCACCTGCCTACTTTTGAAGCAGACGTTGAAATGATCTCTACACAAAATGTTTGAAGAGAATTTCATGTCAGATTTGACAATTACAAATAAAAAATATTATACTTCATTGTTACACATAATATTCATCATAGAAGAGACCCTTGCAGTTGAAAATGAAAACTATTTATGCAGTTAAAATGTAGACCCATGAACCATGCAATTAAAGTTATCAATTATAAGAAGAGCATACATATATTAGCAATCATTATTATGGTAGCAATCATTATTATGGATAGAAAATATAATGAGGATTGGTTAAAATTTAGAAAGGTAGCAATTACCTTTACTAATGGACACCCATGCATGATTAGAAGAAGCAAGGCAGAGCTTATGTTTTGAAGATAACTAGAAAGGTTAAGAACAACAATGATAGTATTAAAGGAAGAAATCCCATGTCAAAAGTAGAAATCAATATACTTAAGGAGTAGTGATTATTACTAAAGGAACAATGAATAAAGTCTATGGAATAGTGAGTATACTTAACAAGGAATCTTGGAAGGTGTCAAAGAGTATTGGAATCTTTGAGAGGACAAGTTCCATAAGGAAAGAAGAACATGGTGATGCAGATTGGTTGATGAAGAAGAATGGTGCTTTAGAGAAAGAATCCATAGAGAATGAAAATGTGCATGAGGGAGAGATCCTAGAAAATGATGAGGTGAAGATAATTTGTCCATTGGGAGGACAAAGAACAAAAGTGAAGCAATCAAATGTTGAAGAGAAAGGAGAACCTAATGCCAAAAAGGTTCAAAAGGTTGGAACAGAGGCAAAGGACAAAGATTCTGATGAAGATAGAAAAAGACCAAGTCTTGGAAAGCTTGAAGAGAAGGATATGATTCTTATTGGGACTATACTATGTCCATTGAACATAGGGAATAAGATGGGGAAGAATTTTTTCCCCAAAATAGTGAGGTATGAGGTTGTTATCTCTATTGAGCATTAAAGGTTGTCATTAGTATCAAAGGTTATCTACAATATCAGTCAGTTACTTAAATTGAGCTAGTCGGTAACTAGAAGCAAAACAGACCAATTGGTTAAAGCATATACACCAAGCATCAGATACTTTACCGAGCACCAATAGACATCGACACTGAGTGATAGTAAACACTGAGCACCAGTATACACCGAACAGTTTATACAGTGTTTACCGATGATCAAAGGAAATGACATAGTAATCAGGAATGGCACATTCTTCTATGAAAATGGTTACAATGGATCAGAAAATGATTTACCAAGATTGAGGAACATTTATTGTCAAGATACTCATTAAATGCAATGTATATCTTATGTAATAGTTTGATCTAGGTCATTTTTCTACACTGTAGATCGTAGGGTTTTGTCTAAGATATGTAACCTAATTTTGTTAAAGCGACATAAAGTAGTGTGCTATATAAATGTATGTTTTCATCATTTTTGATAAGAACTGATGTATGAATTACGGGGCACTTGAAGCACTTGCCTAACTTCAAGTATATCAATTGACAGAGTAGATTAGTATTCAAAAGTTTATCAGATTAAGCAGAATTAGAGTAGGCTAACCGAGCAGTTCAGGGAAGAGATTCATCATAGAAAAGGTGATATTTTGTCAGTACTTTATAGATTTGTATCAAAAAATCAATTTGTCATTAGTAAATAATTTCCTATTGCTTTTTAACAATTGTAATAGAGTTTTTGGTTAAATCTCTTAACAGAGTAGACTTGACAGTCTTATGTAAATATCTTAACCGAGTGCACACTTCATTAGTGTTGTTAAAATCCTATAACTAGGTAGATCTAGCTGATCTAATATGTTACTCCTAACAGGGTAAGATCACTAAAAGTGATCAAAACTTGTACCCCTAATAGGCAAACCTTTTCTATCTACAGTAGTGAAGAATTTGTGGGTGTCATCCCCACCGCAGTTTTTACCTTCTAACAAGGGTTTTTGTGTTACCAAAATACTTGTGTTGTGTGATTGTTATATTGTTGATTTCATGTTATTTACTTTCATAAGCTGAATGGATGAATGATACATGTATTAGATGAAAGGTATTTTGGAAGGTTATCACTATTTGTTGTTGTAGATGTGAAAGGTTAATGTGTTATAGTTTTTTTGGGCACTGATTCACCCCTCCCCTCTCAGTACCTATCTCTCCTAATTCCAACAATTGGTATCAGAGCACAATTCTCTTATTTGACAGTTTAACCACTAAATAGTAAAGATCTAAGTCATGGAGAGGTATAAGTTAGAAAAGACTATTGAGAATCAGAAAATTTAGATACAAATATTTATTGAATAGTACAAGCAAGCCAAGGAAGGGTTGAAGAAATTACTAGATGAAAGGAAGAACCTAGCTATTCTAAAAAATGAGATTGATTATCAAGAAGAAGTAATTGATGATATATTTGATCATGTTGGATCTGTATACACCTAAAAATGGTCACCTAGACTATTAGCCCCTTTTGCTAAATCATAAATTGCTTATTCTTGATCAAATCCTTGTGCTATCATTTATTCGATTATTTTCTATGGGCTAACCATTTTATCCTAAGTTTTTATTTATTTAAAAGGAATATTTCCTCCCCTTTTAATAAATAAAAAGCCCACCTTTTCCTCTTATCCTATGTTGCACAAATAAAGCATTTAATTCTTATTTATAAAGAAAAATAAAAATAAAATAAAAGAAAAAAGTACTTTTTGTCTCACATGGACATAAATTAAATGCTCAACATAAAGTAAATGCTTCTAATTTTCTTATTGGAGGATATTTGTGCACAAGGATCAAGCTTCTTTTTTTCTCCACCGTTGATTAAATCTTTTGCCTCTTAATCTCCATGGCCCATTCTTTTTTCATTCCCTATAAAAGGAGAGCTCTCTTCCTCATTTGCACACATAATTTTGATGCTATTGTTATGCTATAGGTTTTATAGGTCATCTTGGAGCTTTTGGAGATATTCTTGCATCTAGGGTTTGAAGATTTGGAGCATTGTTGGCATTCATCTTGGATCTTCATCAACACTCTATCTTCTTGTCTTCATTCTTGCATCATCATGGCTTTTTTTCTTCATAGTTAGATTTCATTTCTTGCATCTTTCATTTTCATAGCTTAGCTTGCATTGTATTTTCATTTCCATAGCTTAGCTTGCATCTTCATTCTTAGCTAGCTTGCATTGCATTGCATTTCATTTGATTCTTGGGGATATTGGAATTCTTGCCCTTGTCTTCATTGAATCTCCCATTGCATGGTTTACTAGCAAGGTTATTGGCTAAATAGCTCTAGCTGAGAGCATTCTTAAAACCCTTGCACTCCATGCCTAGGGAGCTATGGATCGATTTGTGAGGCCTCATTCTTGAGTTCCCTTGCATGTAATGATTCATAGAAGTGTGGTCACATTTTCACCATACATTTTTGGTGCCCACCATGGGGCAACCCACCTCTTGCATGCTGGTTTTGATTATTTTTGGAGCTAACCCTTGTGCAGATTTGTTTGGAGATGAAAAAAACCCTAGATTTGAAAGATTTGCCCATATCTCCCAAACGGCTTGGTGTTCTAGTCTGAAAATTTTTTTGTAGGTTGGCGACATATCAGAGAAGCTCCAAAAAAATTGTTAGAATTTTCGGAGGTAATTTGTATTTTTTATGATTTTTTTTTATTTTTCATAAAAAATTGATTTTTGGCGCAAATCAGCATATTTTTCAGAAATTTTTATATTTCTGGAAAGGTCTTCAAATTCTACAGGGGGTCCATTCACTGTGTTTTTAATTTAGAAATCATATCATAGCTCATTTGGTTGATTTATAAAATCTAGTCTGTTTTGGTAAAATGGCTCTCTAGGGCACAAATGAAGAGATTTTTCTAAAATTTTTATATTTTTGAAAGCTCTCTATTTTTTGATAGAGGTCTCTTTTCTGTATTTTGAGTTTAGGGTCCAAATTCATGTGGTAAAAATCAGATCTTGTTGACTAGGTCAAATGCAAAAAAAATAAAATTTTGTGATGGGTATGCACTTATTTTTCATTGTTCATTGCATGATATGAGTTGTCATTTGGATTATTTGCTGGTTATCATTGCTCCTAACAATTTATTTTTAGATCTAACCTTAGGGTTTGCATAAATTGGATATATATTGCATATCTTGTTTGCTTGTTCTCTTGTCTTGTTCATTTGAAGGTGCTCTTGCTTTCATGGAAAATGCTTAAAATCTACTAAGCGCATTGCATTGGACTTGAGGTAGTTTGTTATATCTCTACAACATTTGAATTTTGGGATTAAAATTGAACCTCTCATGTGTTTGGCTTGAGTGTTTACATGCTTTCATAGAACACATTTCAATTGATGCTCTTAATGGGAAATGAATGAACATAGATTTGCTTTCATACAAGTTTGTGTAAGTGAATGCTTGTGTTTAAACCTTAAGTAATTCTTGGTTCCAATATCAAATATCTCATTGAGTGATTGGGGGCATGGATTCATTCCTTGTTTACATAGAGAGTTAAATGCACCACCTTGTGGACTCACTCTATGTTTGCTTGGAAAGTTAAATATTCCATTGGTACACCCCTTTTTCATTTGTGAGTAGTATTGATAAGCAACTTTAGAGTACTTGTGATTGATCTAGATTGCTATCTTGGGTTATTAGACTCGCTAATCCACCGGCCCCTCATTTTCGCCCTGTGGTTGCAATCCCAGCACCATATTAAAGGGGAGGGGTCAACAGGAAAGAAGCGTTAAGTGCTCCACTTGGCAACCCTTTTGTGCTTTTTGGAACTCACTTATTTTCTAAGGTGTGGACTCACTTTGAGTTTGTGTGAGGAGTTAAATGTTCCACTTTTTTGGACTCATCTCATGCTTACTTGAAAGGTTAAATGTACCACCTCTAGTGCTCTAAATACTTTTGATAGTGAATTACTTAGTTGTTATTTCTAGAAGGCCTGCTTGGGGACACACCACCTCAAGGGATGACCTTAACTCCTATGTTCTGGCGGAGTATAAATAGCGGGAGGTGAATCAAAAGACACCTCTCTTGGGAATTGAGTTTGATATCACTCTTGGCTAAGCCTCAAAGAACTTTATACCTTTGAGAAGTGAAGGAGGAGATTTGGGTTACCGTCTCCCCCCGGCTGTGTGATTTTGGATTCTTCTCATCTATAGATTTGGGCCTCACGTACCTTGTGTATATCGAGGACTCCTCTTAGAAAGCCATGTGTATCCTTGTAGATAGCTTGCTAAGGTGTTGTTGTGTTCTATGTGCCTGCTAAAACATTTGAAGAACATACACAAGTAGAATCTTTAAGGAGTAGAAATACTAAGTCACTATTCTTGTTCATGTGCAAGGTTGCTTTGCCCCTTGCTCATTGTTTGAAGACAACTGCTTGCTTGAAGTCCTTGATTGCTGTCTTATGTGCTTGATCCATGATAAAAATCTGTTGATATACTTACTTGATCTTTTAAAACACTTCAAACTGATATTTTTATGTTCATTGGTCATAGAGTCGTACGACTCTGCAAAAGTGTCACCCCACTTACTGGAAACTATCATCTGGCTTAAGGTGAAGTATCACCCTGTTTGCCTGAGAACTATCGCCTGGGTCATTTCTGTTGTCCTATCATTGTTGCAATTCGGAGCTGCTAAACTTGCATTTTAACCTATCGTAGAGTGTCCTTTTCTGTTCTTATTTGAAGCTAGTTTGTTATCTACATGCGTAGATTTGTTCTAGACTGAAACAAATGAGCTAAAATTATTGGATTTGAGCTTAACGAATGCTACTCTTGATCACTTGTCACATCACGGTTACCTCTCTAGCTACTTGCTTATTGAGCTTCTTGCTCGCTGCTTGGCTTTAGTCAATTGATTGCTGTAAGTGCTTGAGCACTTTTGACGAGCCATCTCTCTATTGTTCTACTTTGACAAGTGATCTTTATTAGCTTTGCTTATCTCATATCTGAGAAACTTTGTCTCATTCTATTAGTCAACCAACATCTCTTTTCATGCCGGTTACAACTCGATCTCAATTTGAGCAGGAGAATCACCCTCCGTTTAATTATACACAGTTACCTTCTCCAACTAGATGCTCACGAGCACCCGCTAGCAATGACAGTTCTAGTTCTGACCAATCTAAGGATTCTAAGGCTACTCTATGGTACAAAGGAGGTTTCCTCTTTTCTACATTCAAGACCCCCAAAAACACAGACAGTGTCTCACTCACTTTGACTGAACAAGAAAAATTTCAACAGTTGCAAGCACACTTTAAGCACAAGGATAACCAAGCACGCTTAGACAAAGAACATAATCAACAAAGAATGGATGCTACTAGGGGCATGGCTTATAGAGGGACATTTCATGAGCAACCTGAGACTAGTAATCATGAGCATAGACCTCTTTTTACCAATGGAAACAATGGAAACAACACGCCACCAAGATCTCCTCTAAGACCTACTTTTGGTGTGCCTTCTTCACCTCCTAGACCTCCTCCCTCTCAACATGAGGCAGAGGAAGATGATGAGATTTCTAGTGAGGATCTTATGAGATTTGAACAAGATTTGGTCTCCCAACGAATGATGCATAAGCTTTTAGAGCGTAATGGCGATCAATATTTTCAATATATGACTTCTAGAGGATACAAGCTTCCTCCTGGCTATGATGTTAGACAAATTGTCCAACAAAGAGTACCAACTAAATTGGAAGTCCTTCAGGAAGAACTGCGTTGGACAAATCAACGCCTTACCCAAATGGCAATAGAAAGAGAGCCTCCAAAGGTCTCTTTTGTAGAATCAATTTGTGCTCTTCCTTTTGATAAAAATCTATACATGGTCCCATTTCCTAGGGATATTGAGGTTCCCAAATATGACAAGTATGATGGAAATGGTGATCCCCATGATCATGTACGTCACTTTTATGCTCTTAGTATGGACTTTCTTCATGAAGACACATATCTTCTACGATTATTCCCTCGAAGTTTAAGAGGACAAGCTTTAGAATGGTTTGCAAAGTTGACACCTCCTTTGAAGACTTTTGATGAGTTAGCTATGCGCTTCACATAACACTATTCATACAACATCCAACAACCTGTCACCGTGATAGATCTTGGTAATCTAAGACAACATCAAGGTGAGCCATTTGCAACTTACTTACAACATTGGAGGTCATTGTATTCTTGATATCCTCGTCAGCTACCCGAGAGAGAAAAGATTGACATTTTTGTCAACACTCTGGTGCCTGAGCTATATTATGATCTAAGGAAACAACTATTCCCTTCTTTCAATGACATGGTTGAAAGTGCATATCGAATTGAGGATGTAGCTATAAGAAAAGGGGATATTGTTATTAATAAAGATGTTAAAGGCAATGGCAAAGACAAGAACAAACCTTGGAATAAGAACAAGTATGTTGTTAATGATGGGGTTGTTGACGCTCCTAAAGTTAAAGAGCCTACTTTCAATCTCTCCAATGCTATCTATGCAGCAAAACAACAAGAAGCTGCCAACACTCGCAGTGCTCCTAAACCTCAGTATGCAGATAAGCCTAAGAAGTCATTTCGAAAGCGAGTCTATACCAAATTGGCAGAACCTTATGATGTGATCCTTAAGACTTTGGTTGATAATGGATATCTTACACTTCCTGATAAACCTGGTAACTGGGATCCACTAGATAAGCCTGATTGGTGGCGAGAGGATTCTTATTGTCATTATCACAGAAACAAGGGACATTCGACAGACAATTGTTTTAGGCTTAAGGATGATATTCAGGATCTTATTGAGAATGGCACAATCTCCACTGATGGCTTAACTAGAAATTCTGATCACACAGCTTTCAAAGATCCTCTACCTAAGCATGATAAGGGGGAAACCTCTCAAGCACATAAGAAGAATCATGATGCTAAGATCAATTACACGTATCCTTCTAATACACCTGTGATCAACATGGTAGAGCCCGTTGAGAGTGTTCTTATGGTAAGATCTCAAGATGATAATAAAGCCAATCATGGTAAGCCAAAATTGGTCTTGCAAACATGTGGTAGTTCATCTTCCCGAAGTGAGACACTGAATGCTGTTACTAGGGGGCAAGCCAAGATTGTCCTTAAAACTGCACAAGATCCCAAGCAGGCTTTGCCTTCCAAACAAGCGGCTCCTTCAGCCACCCCTAGCTATGATCTTGTCCAACATTTGCAAAAGATGCCAGCCCAAATATCCATTTTTGAGTTGCTTCAGTTATCCCCTTCGCATAGAGAAATCCTTGAGAAAGCTTTGCATACAGCACATGTCCCCAAAGACATTGATCCAGATCAATTTCAGGCTATGGTCAACCACATTTCATCTCCACTATCTCTCTCCTTTTCTGCAGAAGATGACATATCTATTGCTCACCCTCATAATTTGGCTTTACACATTGAAGTTCTAGTCTACAACACCCGATTCCGCCGAGTCCTGATAGACAATGGTGCAGGGTTAAATATTGTTTCTTTCAATGTCATACAACAGTTGGGTTTGTCAGAATTTGCTGTGGATTCCAAGAAGAAGATTACTATAAAAGCTTACTATGAAGAGGAAAGATCTTCCAAAGGTCTTGTCACACTGCCTGTCCGAGTGGGTCCTATCACAAAAGATATTAGCTTCCAAGTATTGGACATCCCACTCGCATATAACATTCTTTTGGGTCATCCTTGGATCCATGACATGCAAGCTGTTCCTTCCACTTTTCATCAGTGCGTCAAATTTCCATACAATGGCACTGAATTTGTGATTCCTGGAGACCATACTATTGCTATTAATGCTCTGGCTGCTGCTGAAAAATTTGTTCCTCATAATGAACCTTCTGTTGATCCTAGTACATCTCTAGTTGCTGCTGAGAAATCACTTAAGATGATGAGCCTTGGTATGGGTGAATATACACTAGATTCATTTGCTTCTATACCTATTTCTCCTAGGTCATATGGGAAACCTTCTGATACAATGAAGCCTTCCACTTCTGCTATGGTGATCTTTGATACTTTCATTCCTTCATCCATTCCTTTAGAAGAAGAAAGAGAAGAACAAGCTATTCAAGAATGGATCTATAGAGAAGATTCCAGAAATACTCCCATGCTCAGTAATTCAGACACAGATACAGATGAGTCACCACTACACACTATGGCTCACATGGGAGATGATCTTCCTTCTACTTCACTTCTTTGGGGGGAAGCATGTATGCCTATTGATGATATTGCTGAGTCTTCTATGTCTAGAACCTATGTTCCTAAAGAATCATTGCACTATGATAGACAACGTCACAACATTGAGCGACTGCTACAAAGAGGTGATCTATCACATAACGACATGAGTGTTTCTACTTCTCAGCATATTAAGCCTCTTCCATAAGATTCTTCCATGACAGATATGGATGTTGATGTAGTTCATATTTCTCATAACCCAGCCGACGTAGTTGATGAGTCTTGTGTTGGATCTGATGAGTTTGTTCCCCATATTGCCTTAGTGGACTACGTTGGTCCTCCTATGACGAATCTAGATCTAGCTACTTTTGGAGCCTACCCTATAGGCTCAACCTCTCTTATTACCAAAGATGACATCCCTCACACAAATGCTATTGAACCAGTCACTCCATTTCATCTCGCATCAACACCTGTTACTTCTTCCACCAGCGAACTAGCAACAAAAAAGATTGAATCAGAAATCAAGCATCACAGTCATCAAGTCAAAAGAAAAGAGCAATGGTCGGATGGCGAAAACCACATTGTGGCGGTATCCGAACCTAAGAAAATTAAAGATAAAAATTTGCTCAAAAATAATGACTCCAAAATAAAAGATGAGAAGCTGATTCTCTACAAACAAATGGTGCATTACTTCAAGCATGATCTCATAACTGTTATACTTCAGCCCATTCCTAAAGCTGAGAAAAGAGTTGCTAATGCCTTGGTTACTTTGATATCCATCTTACAAATGAAAAAGCATAAATCTCGCTTCAAGTTCCTGGTGGATGAATTACGCTATCCTGCTCACAAATCTTACAATCCTACCATCTTTCCATGTCTTCCACCTCATACTCCTCCATGCTATTCTTTCCGCCATCCCTTACACTTTGCCTTTGTCTCTAGTGGCTTGTATAGGAAGGTTCTAGATGGAACTCTCCTTAGGTGTCTAGAAATAGAGGAGTCAGAAAAAGTACTAGCTGAAATCCATGATGGCATATCTGGATCACATTCTAATGATCCTCCACTAACTCAGACATTGCTTAGGGCTGGTTATTATTGGTCAAACTGGTTGAGACCTCCTATCATCACAGTTGTAGCATTTGGGCCTGGGGCCTATCAGTTCTCTACATCAAAGGAAGCAGATCTTTAATGCCCGTTCCTGTCTGGGGCATTCCTTGTATATACTTTATGATCCTGAAATTTTTTTTAAAAAAATCATATATGATGCTGAAAAAAACCTAAAAAGCATATAAAGTACTGAAAAAATGAGCATCCTAGTGAAAACCTAGCAATAAGCACTTTGATGTCTCACCAAAAAAATAAAAAAATTCAAAAAATTCAAAAAAAAAATAGAAAAAGTGCCTTGGTGAAAACTTGGAAACAGGCACCTTGGTAGCAAAAATACAAAAAAATTATAAAAAGTCCTGAAAAAATCTATCAAGTGGTGAAAACCTGGAAACAGGCACTGCTTGAGACCCTCTGCACCTATGTCTATCAGTCTTGCATGGCGCTCTTTCGCTCCACTTCTCACTTTGCCTCTCCTAGCCTGGAATTGATTCTTGTCTTAGTCTAGGGGGCATATGTTGCTTTAAGCTTATCTTGGGTCTCTTTGTGCATCTAGGTTTCTTGGGCAACTTTGTTCCAATGGTGTTTTTCAACACCACCCCAATGGTGTTTTTCAACACTACCCTTGCATCGAGTGTTTCTCAACACTTATCAGATGTCCTACCTGCAGTCTAGTATGATGCGATATTTCTCATTTGCAGCTGCAATACTCAAAGTTTGACTCTATGACCTACACACACGCACTTGACTTGCTGAGATTTGTTTGAATTTATTTCTTTGCATGCTGTCTATGATGATTTCTTTGCTGAGTGGTCTCTCCCTGAGAAGTTTTTGATGATGCATAGCTAGAAGACTGAGGGTATGAGAACATGTTTTATTGCTTTTTCTGCTTGTGGGTATATTTTGTTGATCCTAATTGTCATGAGCATTTATGCTGGTCTTACTTGACACTGTGGATTGATAGGGTATTACCCTTGACTATTTTTGTGCAAGTGCATACTTGTAGCCATCTTGACTTTCCTTGTGTCTCAATGCAAGTATAATCTTGCTATATTAAACTTAGGTAATCTCACTGTGCTAGTCATCTTGACCTACATGTCTTTGATGCCTAGGTGAGATTTCCACATTCCTATCTGATAAAGATCATATTCATATTCACATAGTTATGCTAGTGTGTATTGTATGATCTTGCGACGCTACCAATAATGCTCGATGATGAATATTAGATGTCTATTGGCTTTGTAACCTTGCAAGTAAACCACTTTTCATGTAGCTTGCATTTCTTAGGTTCATGTTAGTTTAGTTTTGCATCTTGCATATGGAGAGAGCTCTCCTTTCATTTTTCATGGACTTGTTAATCAACTGCGCTCACCTTTCACTTCTTCTCGATCATGTCTTTCACTTCTTGTCTTTCATATCCCATCATTTTCTCTTCATTTCAGGATCCAAACTAAAATCCACATTCACCTTGACCCTTTCTCCTTTTTCCGCATAGTTGGCTGACCTTTTGAGGCCTGATCCTTTGATCTTCACTGGGGCATCATAACCTCTTCATCCCCATCTCTTTCAACCTTCTAGTCTTTCATTCAAATCCCAAGTTCCAATTCCCCCCTCTATGGCATTTACAGGTTGAGGGAACGATAGGTTCGTGCCCCGTGTCCCATGTGTGGGGAATCCCTTCATTGGTTGATGGTTATTCTATTATCTTTCATCTTCGATTATGATTTCTAGTGATTTGATCATGTTGCTCTTGCTTCTGCATTCCCTCTACTTGATTTCGCTTTCGATCCCAAGGGGGCAGACACATCATATCTTATTAGCTATCTCTTTCCTAAGTGTTCATTACTGTCACTACCAGGCTGACCATGCAGGATTTGCTATCTCTCTGTACTTCATTCTTTGGAGTCAGATCACTATCTTCTTGCCTTCTTGGCTACTTGCTTGCCTTCTTGGCTATTTTATTCTTTGACTGCATGTGATCCCAAATCGATCTCACATCTGTCAAAATCGCTATTGCTTACTTTTTTGGTTGTCTGCTTGCCTTCTTGGCTGATTTATTCTTTGACTACATGTGTTCCCAGATCGATCACACATTAGTCAAAGAGGGACAAAATGTATACACCTAAAAATGGTCACCTAGACTATTAGCCCCTTTTGCTAAATCATAAATTGCTTATTCTTGATCAAATCCTTGTGCTATCATTTATTTGATTATTTTCTATGGGCTAACCATTTTATCCTAAGTTTTTATTTATTTAAAAGGAATATTTCCTCCCCTTTTAATAAATAAAAAGCCCACCTTTTCCTCTTATCCTATGTTGCACAAATAAAGCATTTAATTCTTATTTATAAAGAAAAATAAAAATAAAAGAAAAGAAAAAGTACTTTTTGTCTCACATGGACATAAATTAAATGCTCAACATAAAGTAAATGCTTCTAATTTTCTTATTGGAGGATATTTGTGCACAAGGATCAAGCTTCTTTTTTTCTCCACCGTTGATTAAATCTTTTGCCTCTTAATCTCCATGGCCCATTCCTTTTTCATTCCCTATAAAAGGAGAGCTCTCTTCCTCATTTGCACACACAATTTTGATGCTATTGTTATGCTATAGGTTTTATAGGTCATCTTGGAGCTTTTGGAGATATTCTTGCATCTAGGGTTTGAAGATTTGGAGCATTGTTGGCATTCATCTTGGATCTTCATCAACACTCTATCTTCTTGTCTTCATTCTTGCATCATCATGGCTTTCTTGCTTCATAGTTAGATTTCATTTCTTGCATCTTTCATTTTCATAGCTTAGCTTGCATTGTACTTTCATTTCCATAGCTTAGCTTGCATCTTCATTCTTAGCTAGCTTGCATTGCATTGCATTTCATTTGATTCTTGGGGATATTGGCATTCTTGCCCTTGTCTTCATTGAATCTCCCATTGCATGGTTTACTAGCAAGGTTATTGGCTAAATAGCTCTAGCTGAGAGCATTCTTAAAACCCTTGCACTCCATGCCTAGGGAGCTATGGATCGATTTGTGAGGCCTCATTCTTGAGTTCCCTTGCATGTAATGATTCATAGAAGTGTGGTCACATTTTCACCATACAGGATCTAGTTTTGGAAGTATTTATGATGGATCTAAAAGCATAATCTTTGATTTTTCTGAAAAGAATCAAAATTTAATCGAACAAGTGAAAGCACTATAAATCGATCAAGAATCTCAGATGGTGAGAATGGTAGAGACAATGAATAATGCTAGACAAGCTGAGCAGGAAAGGAATCTAGCTATTGATGACCGAAGACAAATGACTGAACAACTTCAAGAAAAAGAAAGTGAAATACAGAGACTCACTGATCACCATTTTCAAGTATCTAATCAGATGATGATTGTGAATCAAGAAGTAAATTGATTAAATGAAGAATTGTCAAGAAATCTTGAAGAATTTGCAAGACTCAGAGAGGAGAATGAGAAGCTGAGAAATGAAGAAGAAAACTAATGATGATGTACTCATTGAGGACATCACAAATGGTTATCCCAATGACAAGGATGATGAGGATGTAATAATTGCACCAAAAAACACTTAAGATGAAGCTCAAGTCATTGAATTTGCATTTACATCATTATCGGGTGAGCTTCCTATACTTGTAGAAGTAGTAGAAATTATTTCATAGGAACAACCCGATGGCTCAGATCCCGAGGAAGATAAAGATACCACATGGGAACAAGACACTGAAACACCTAGATAGACACATAAGCTTGACGAAACAAAGGAAACTACTATAGAAGCAACAACATAAGATGATCTTAAGGCAACCGAGGTGACCCCACTTGACACCACATCCAAGGCTCCCACTCACTCAACTGATACACAGGTTACCGAGGAGCAGAGGAAGGAAGAGAGTGTGTCAACTGGGAAGGATACTCCAAAGATAGAAGACAAATTTATTGTCACCATTGTGAAGAAGTCACCCGTTGCACTAGAGAAGAAGAAAAAGAAAGAAAAAGGGCTAGTCACTCTAGAAGAAGTTATAGTAATACCCGAGTGTGACCCGAGGACCCTTAGCCCCGAGGAGTTGAGAAAATATGGGGAACTATGTACAAGAAAAGCAGCACAAGAAAAGTTGAAGCAAGAAACCAAAGACAAAGAAATATTAATAGATGTTAGGGATATCTTACAATAGGTAGTACTTGAAGTGATCATTAATGAAGATACTCCTATTATAGATCAACTTGCTATACTTACCGAGAAGATAAATGCCCCAGACATTGATGTTGAAAAATGAATTGAAGAAAGGGCAGAATCCAAGATTCAAGATAACCTGGCAGAAAGAATCAGCCAAGAAGTGGCAATAAAAAAGGTCAAATTATCTGATGTAATAACCAAAATCAAATCTATAACCCAGTTAATTTGTCAATTCTTACTAAAGCTATGCACTGTGGAAACCTTCACTCTTGAGATTAGTGAAAAGATTAAAGCTCTGGAAGATGAAATCAAGACCAGTGCAAATGCAGCTATCACTGAGCCACAAGATTTTTCAAACCACATTCACAAAGTTTAGGAACTCAGGCAGTTGATAGAAAACCTCAAGAAACAAGAAGAGCAGAGCACAGATCAGGCCACAGAGTTATAGACAGAACTCCTTCCATACCTAAAGATTTTTGAGAAACACATTGTCAAAGTGGAACAACTTGTTGCAACACCATAAATTTATGTGTTGGATAAAATCTTTGACATGCATGCACAAGTTGGTCTTGAGCACATTGCTCTCACCAACTTGAAAGAGGAATGGGAAAACCTCTTAGAGTCTGTGAAGAAAACCCATCAACACTTTGTTGACAAGATGTGAGTATACAATTTAATTTTTGTATTTGGCATTACTATCAAAAAGGGGGAAATCAATGTATATGTCAATATGCCAAATATGTGCATATATCTCTGCCATATACATATATACTTATCAAAATTTCTATTTAATCCCCCTCAGTGCATGCTCTTGGTAATATGTTGATGGGTGTACATAGATCCTATGTATACTACATATTACCAGGAGCATGCACCGAGGGGGAGTAAATAGAAATTTTGATAAGTATATATGTATATGGCAGAGATATATGTTATGTGTAGAAATTTTTTTCTATATACATTCAAGTTTTGATACTAATGCCAAAGGGGGAGATTATTATCTCTATTGAACATTAAAGGTTGTCGTTAGTATCAAAGATTATCTACAATATCAGTCGGTTACTTAAATTGAGCTAGTTGATAACTAGAAGCAAAATAGACCATTTGGTTAAAGCATATACATCGAGCATCAGATAGTTTACCGAGTACCAATAGACATCGACACTGAGTGATAGTAAACACCGAGCACCAGTATACACCGAACAGTTTATATAGTGTTTACCGATGATCACAGGAAATAGCATAGTAATCAGGAATGGCACATTCTTTTATGCAAATGGCTACAACAGATTAGAAAATGATTTACCAAGATCAAGGAACATTTATTGTCAAGATACTCATTAAATGAAATGTCTATCTTATGTAATAGTTTGATCTAGGTCATTTTTCTATATCGTAGATCTTAGGGTTTTGTCTAAGATATGTAACCTAATTTTGTTAAAGCGGCATAAAGTAGTATGCTATATAAATGTATGTTTTCATCATTTGTGATAAGAACTAATGTATGAATTATGGAGCACTTGAAGTACTTGCCTTACTTCAAGTCTATTAGTTGACAGAGCAGATCAGTATTTAGAAGTTTATCAGATTAAGCAGAATCAGAGTAGGCTAACCATGCAGTTCAGGGAAGAGATTCATCACAACAAAGGTGATATTTTGTCAGTACTTTATAGATCTATATCAGACAATCAAGTTGTCATTAGAAGATAATTGCCTATTTCTTTCTAACAATTGTAATAGATTTTTTGGTTAAATCTCTTAACAGAGTATACTTGATAGTCTTGTGTAAATCTCTTAACTAAGTGCACACTTCATTAGTGTTGTTAAAATCCTATAACTAGGTAGATCTAGCTGATCTAATATGTTACTCCTAACTGGGTAAGATCACCAAAAGTGATCAAAACTTGTATCCCTAACAGGCAAACCTTTTCTATCTATAGTAGTGAAGAATTTGTGGGTGTCATCCCCACCACAGTTTTTACCTTCTAACAAGGGTTTCTGCATTACCAAAATACTTGTGTTGTGTGACTGTTATATTTTTTATTTCATGTTATTTACTTTCATAAGCTGAATGGATGAATGATATATGTATTAGATGCAAGGTATTTTGGAAGTTTATCACTGTTTGTTGTTGTATATCTGAAAGGTTAATGTGTTAAAAATTTTGTGGGCACTGATTCACCCCTCCCCTCTCAGTACCTATCTCTCCTAATTCCAACAGTGGCTGATGAGATAGCCACTAAAGGAGAGTTAGAATGCCAAGACAAATGGCAAGGGTATGAAGAGATGTTGCAGGCAACGTCAATGGTCTCAAGGTGTGAAGAGACTAACAACAAAGATAAAATGGTGATGAAGGGCCAAGGAAAGGTCAATAAAGGTGTTTACACTCCAAGCATGGAGATGAAGTGTGGAAATGTGAAGGAAATAAAATGTTTTGGGTTCTTATTCTGATTTTATTATAGGTATATGTTTCTATGAGGGAGATTCCTAGTATGGTGAAGATGGCAATGGTTGGAAAGGGTCATATGTTGGAATGAGCTTGTGATTGCTTCTTGTTTTTAATTTTTTTTTTATGGGTACTAATCCAAAAAAGAAAAGAAGAAGGTATAAGAAGAAGTAGGTAGGGGGTTTGAACCTCCAAGAAGTTCACATGAAGATGGGAAATAGGTGTGAGAAGGAAGCATTGTGCAGAGATAGACATCCCAAGGTTGAGGGAGCAGCAACATGGGGATCCAGAGGTCAAGAGGACATGGGGCCTCAAGTAGACAAAGATGCAGAAAGGGTGAAGATTAAGGCACTTCAAGGACATGAAAGTGCATTTTTTGATGTTTGTTTTGTAGGTACACTAGTTCGAAGGGACTTTAAACAATTTGAAGCCTGGGAGTATGGTGCAGGGGAAAAAAGGGCTACAAGGGTCACTAACAAGACCTAAGGATTAAACCATGAAGAACATAAAGGAAAGAGGACATATTGGACCTACAAGGTCATTCAAGGATGTGATATGGCTATTCAAGACATTTTTTTGTAAATGAAAAATCAATATGACAACATTTTTATATTCTTGTAATTGAGTAGACAGTCGGTTTTAACTATCTCATTCAATTTGAGGGAAGTTCTAAAGGTGGTTGGTCATTGTTTGGGTCATAAAATAGACCTATTTTCATTTTAAAATGATATTAGAACATGGGCTTGGTTGAAGAGATAGAGCTATCCAAGTGTATAAGCAATAAACTGATATTTTAATTCTGCACTTTTCTAATTTTCCAGAAATTTAGTCACTTTCCTTGCATTGTACGTAACCTTAATGTATCTATATTGAAATCTTATTGGTTTGAGGTGTTAGAGGAATGAACTAGATTTCATTGAGCAGTGGAAACATCCCATTTGGAGTTGTATAGAGGGAGAAATCTAGTTTTTGGTGAAAACGGTCAAAAACCTCTTCTAGGGTAAACCAAGAGTGTATATATGTGATTCTTTGCATAGTTTCACATTGAATAAGGAATCTTCATGTAGGGGGATGATAGAGGATAGTTTTTATATTACCCTTGGTAATTTTAAGAGTATAATGAAATGAATGCACATTCCATGGAGTTAGAAGAGTGACTGGATTGTCACAGAGAGAAAATAGGGCTGATTGTTATAGTCAGAAGTTTGACAGCTTTGTCCATACTTAAAATGTGTTTGGGACATGGAGGATTAAGGGAGATGAAGATATGTGTGTCTAAAATAAGTAGTAACCTTGAATAAGGTAGATAATCTCATTGCAAGAGTAGAGCAATCAAACTTGTAGATGTGGACATGACTGTCTCAGAATGACGGTGACTTTGTAAGTTGGATTACCTTGTTTAAAAGTTTTGTTAAATGGATGAAAGGTATTAATGGATTTTTATGAGTGTGGGAAGAGTATATAATGATGTTAGGGTGTCTTTTGGATGAGAATACAAAGTCAAAAAATGCTTAGGGGGAATGGTATGATGACTGTCCCAAGTAAGGAGTCACGAGTTGAAGAGTCACTGTCTTATAGGATAGTCAATTGTATTTTCTTTGTAGACTAGAGGGTCAAGGGTGTAGTTACATGAACAAAGGAGTAAGGGTTACATAGGGGCTTGGGTCTAGAGGAATCATTTGGTTCAGTTCTAAGTCTCTATTCAAGAGTCTAGTGGGAGTGAGTGTGTGTGGATAGTCATAGAAAGTGGAAGAATGTTGGAGTTTGGGTGAAGGATCAAAGGGCTAGTATGCCTTAAAGAGAAGATTGAACTCATGATGTGTGGGATGGTGTGTTACCAAGTGGTGAGAACTTATAGTTGGAACATGATTGGGATTGTAGCACATAAGACAAAATAGTGAATAAGACAAAAAGTCCTAAGACAACGATAAAGAAAAAGTAAGTTATTCCAAATAGGGGTCATTGGTAAAAGAAGTGATTAGAAATAAAAGGATGCCTCCTTTGGAAAGCAATGAATTCCTTATGAAGTATTGAGTATCATCTTTTAAATATGAAGATACAACTATGGAATAAGAAGTGTGTGGATAAATAATTTGTAAATAAGAAGTAAAATATTTCTTAAAGTAAGTGAATGAGAAACAATATGGAATAAGAAGTAGGTATTTTTGACCATTGAATCTATGTTATTGGTTTATTTTGAGCTTCACTTGGTTTCGAGAATAGTTTAATATTCTCTACTTAACAAGGCCAACCACATGAAGGTGGAAGCTCATTCCCCCCCCCCCCCCCCCCTAACATCACTCTAAATTCCCCATTAACATCTAATAACATTCATTCATTCATCCATTTTTGAAATATAACATTCAATCATTATAATCACATAACATTCATTAACACATAAAATTAATTAACACACAAAATTCATGAATAATTCATTAACACATCATTCATCAACATTTACTAGTACAAAATTACATCCATTAAGACAACGTTCTTTCATTAGCAAAAAATGTTAATTATAATCATTTCTTTTTTTGTTTCTTGCTCATTTTTTTAAGGTAATGGATAAGCGAAGCATCAATATCCTCATCATTCCCCTCCTCTACTACTTATAATCCCAACACATATCTCCTCCTCATGTGTTTAGGAACAGGAAGCTACTATGCCAAAGGGGGGTCCGCTGCAATAACAACTACATGAGTTAAATTTACACCTTTTTATTTTAGCATTACAAGTATTTCATTAATTAAAAGAACTATAAATCAAAAAAGAAATTTAAAATAACTATAAATCAAAAAAGAAATTTAAAAGAACAAAAAATAGATTTTCTTTACCTGAATGTGCCACATCATCTACATGGTGATCACTCTGAACATCCTCCACTCATTTAGCATGACATTCTGTACGCTCTAAAATATACACAAAAAAGGTTACACCAATTTAAATTTAAGGTGTTAAATTGTATTAATAATTACATAATTAATTTTTAATAGCAAATGAACACCTCCATCAACATTGCAATGCACATCAAGGCCTTCGTCATGTGGCATAGGTTTTGTGTTAAGATTACGAGGCTGTATTGCAATGTCATGTGCATTATTATCATTGTTTTCTTTTTAAAAACAAATATAGTCAATTTATGTTCCAAATTAACATCAAATAGATTGTTGCTCAAGTATTCAATTTCAAATATTTTTCATTTGGCATATTTACTTGTTCAATCGATGCATGAGACTCTTGGGTTGGGCCAGTGGAAGCTTGGTGTAGGCGTTTAGCCATGACTTGATAGCCTTCCTTGAAGGAAATTTTTTTGTGTTCTATCATGGCCTCCAAATTAAATTATGAGCCCTACATTTTTTGATTCAATAAAATTATTTGCAATTTATAAAAATTTTGATCTAGAATTCATTTACTGCTACTTACAATTCGTGCTTGAATTTTTGAATAACCACCAGAGCCAAGTTTGTGCTGCCCAATCTTTTGCAGTCTGGCCTTTGTTGCCTTTGATGTGTCCTACAACCTATGAAAAGTTTGAAATATGTTAGATGATATAGATATAAAGATCACTAATTAGTGTATTATTACATTCTACGAGTAGTTAATACTATCACATACCTTCTTCTCTCATTTGCTAGTGTAATTCCTCTTTGAGTATCCCTTTCTCCTTTTCATCCAAAATGAATTCATTCCAATGCCTCACTAAAATAAAGGGAGGACACTCATACTTTGGGTTCTGGACGAGACTCCTTCTATATGAGTCCCTCACAGTCTTAAGATGTTTGGAAACTTTTTCTAAAATTTTCTCCTCAAAAATGTTACTACCAAACTCATGCTCTAAATCTTTTATGAGCTGATCTTTTAATTTTTTTCTTGTAAGTTCCACCTTTTAAGAAAAAACACAAAATTGTTAGATAGAAAAATTAACTAAAGTTGTGTACCTTGAATATAGTAAAATAAAAGGCCTGAATGAAAGGAAAAATATTGTACCAAATAATGATATGAAATAAAAATAGTGGGATAGGGTTAGTTTACTTATGATGTTCCACCTTGTACATATGGTGGGCCTAAATATCTTCAATGTCAAGTCATAAAGAATCTTATAAAAACAATCGTTTCCTACAAAAATGTCATGGGATCATCAATCCAAAACTTGTTATGAATAATTAAATTCCTATTACAATATAAATAATAATAATTTTAAAGTACCTAGAAGCTTAAGACATTTTAAAGGCATCAATTCTTTATCATCCATCAAGAATGACGTCTACATAACTCTCGTGGTAGAAACATCGGTAGATCTAGGAAACGATGGTGAATTATCACCAATACAGGTACTCTAATCTGTATCTAGTGTAGCAGCCGTTGATGTATCTCCTACTACACAAAATTAATCCACTATGAGATGTACCCAAGATTAAAGTAAAAATTATTAAATCATAATCAACACAAAACCAAATATAGAAAAAAAAGGATTTACCAAGCATATATCATGAAGGTGTCGATGTTTGCATGCACTTAATGACCTGGTCGGTCAACATTCTAGGAGGAGTCGCTTGCACTTAATGGTCGGTCAACATTCTAGGAGGAGTCGCTTGCACTTAATGACCTGAACAATACATTGTTAGCAAAGACATTCTAAAATAATAAAAGTAAGAGTAGCTTTCAATAAAGTTTGACTGAAGATTTTATTAGAAATTTTGAATTAGTTGTAACTGTACCTTTTCCTATAGCTATATCTACGGTATCAATAAGTCTAATGAAAAATGTACACTTCTAATCAATAAGTCCAATGAAGTTTTTGAATGTTCCAAAGGAAAAATTCCTTGTAACTTGTTAACATAAAGATTATTTTACCTGAGGTGGCTGGAGTTTTGCTAGTACCGGCCTCACCGCGATGTCCATGACTAGGTACTTGAGCAAACAAAAATCTTGTAACAAGAACACATACATATTTTAGTTCATGACATAAAAGAGTATAAAATATAAAAATTTATTGAACTTTTGTTATAACTAAAGATTCATTACTACTTACTTCATAATGATGTGCTTGCAACATCAATTCATCTTTCCTCTTCAGCATCTCCTCGGTTGGATTTGCATCATCCAAAATGCTAATAATTTTTGCACTAACTTTTTTTAGTTTTTTCTTCACCATATTTACAAGGTTAGGGATATTTGGGATATCCTGATCCATATCTACATCTATTTCCTTTGTTGTTGTAGGTGCTTTTCCCCTAGCCTAGCCATCAATTTGTGATAGGAATATCAGTAAAACTATTAGAATAACTCCAAAACCCTAAATAAAATAACATAATAATATAACATTTTTCATCTATCTCATTTGTACAATTACAATAAGGTTTATCATTGCTAAAGAATGGGTGGGAGGAGCATCCCCACAGCCTCTATCATGTGGGGGATCCATGTCATCTTGTGACAAAGATTAAATATAAAAACTTCAGCGAACTGAAAGGAATAGACTTAGAAAAAAACTTATTAAAAAAATGGTATATTGAATTCATAAACTTGAGGTTAGTTTAAATGGTATATATTTACTTACCACCCCCATGATAGTACCTTTGTTTGTATCTATGTGATTTAAATGGTAATCTATTAGCAGCTCTTCCCCTGCACTTATTAATTTTTTCACACATACAAAAACATAATTCCCCTCACACGCCTCAAATATGCAATTGGGTTTCTTATTAGTTGACCAAGGTCATGTACTATTTATAAAACCCACAATACTCCCTGTTTCTTTTGGTCTCCCATCAATATACATAGAAAATCTTTTACTTTGATCATTTTCTTTCCATTGTATATAATTTTCTGACAGTGCATACCTATGCATACTTTTTTTATATTGAACAATCTGTATCCAATCATTGTAATTGTAACAAGGTCCAACATACTCCATCAATTCAAAAAAAATTTTGTAACATACATTTATCCCATCCATGGAAAATAGGCCCAAACCATGTAATGAGGATGGAGATATGCGATATATCCTCTCGTTAACACAAAAATTAGTATTAATAGAGGTAGCTCATTGGGTATCCATTCTTTCTCAAGATGTGTGTACCGAAAGGGCACCTTGATGTCACCTTTGGTCTCATCATCATAAGAACATGACCCCCTTGAGCAAGGAAAAATTGCATGCATTTATTGAATTTTTTTCTAATCTTTTGACCTCTAGTTGATCTCCCTATTTTAGTTGTACTACATGTCAAAATTTCATCTACCATTCCCGCATTTCCCTCATTTGAGGAAGATAGATCTGACAAGTACCTATTTGGTGGTTCCTCCAATCCATCAAATGAGATATTGTCATGTCCCCACTTCAAATAGAATTTTGATAATAATTAAATAATAGAATATTATTAAATAAATAATATTATTAAAAATAGAAAAATAAATAAATAATCAACAAGATTGTTTATCAATTCATAATATTAATCAAATCAATATAATGCTAATAATTAATCAATATATAGAATAATCAAGTCTTGAATAGAGTCGAGACCCATATGGTTCTTTTTCTATACGTGGGAGATATAAAATGT
Organism: Chamaecyparis obtusa; assembly: GCA_027943335.1. Lineage (NCBI taxonomy): Eukaryota > Viridiplantae > Streptophyta > Pinopsida > Cupressales > Cupressaceae > Chamaecyparis > Chamaecyparis obtusa. Next base: position 863,123 of record BSBK01006996.1, read on the forward strand.
AAGTTGAAAATGAAGGAAAGGCACAAAAAAATAGGAATCATATAAAAGGATCAGAAAAGTGATGAAGACAAGTCATATCCTTAGCATAGCACGCAAGTAACATAAGATTTGAATTCGAGCAAGTAACATTTGAGGTATTAATCTATAAAATTGGTATTTTTTACCACCGAACAAGGAAGAGATAATAAGGGGTCAATGAAGTATGGGAGCATTGGTATTAAGTCAGTGATAAGGAGATGAGACAATCATTATAAAAGGAAATCACAGTACATGCTTAGTGATAAACAAGAAGAATATAAGAAAATTAATAATTTTATTGACTAAGGCAAAAAACATTGAGAATAAGGAGAAAAGGTCTAATATTTATGTAAATTATGTCTATTTATTAGTAAACAATGAAATCAAAATTTTATATCAATTATGTATTATCTATATAGGCCGTATTGACTTATACCTAATGATCCATGTCACTATGTAGGATCCTTGTCAAAGGGGTTAAATTTCTTGCATATGTGAATCATTTATCTTAAGTTAGCTAAAAATTACACAATAGGTATGCTACTGCTACAAATTACGTAGAAGACAACATGAACAATATGCACTATTGTAAACATGGAAAAATTACCTTTACCTTATATATGGAATGCAAGATCATCAACAAAAGGGGTGACGATGTGTGTAGCCAATTGCCGATTTCCAGAAAGGGTGACAATCAAACAAAATACATACATGTATCAGCATCAATTAATTGAGCATCATAAGCAATACATTGGTAATCATAAATCACATATGTTGTAATCATTAGAATTGAACACAATAAATTAATGTTACCATGCCATTAGAGTTGAATATAAATATATAAATATGTAATCATTAGAATTGAAATCAATAAATTAATATTAAATATATATACTAATCAATATAAATATATATAAATAATTAAATCACATACCTTGTACATTTCAATCATGTCATTGATCATCCTCTTCATCCATCTCATCATCATCATCATCATCACCACCACCAGCATCATCATCATCATCACCAGGATCATCATCATCATCTTCTTCTTCTTCTTCTTCATCATCATCATCATCATCATCATCATCATCTTCTTCTTCTTCTTCTTCTTCTTCATCATCATCTTCAATATCTTCTTCTTCAATCACATTATACTTTACTAACCTTCCTCTTGGATCATGTCTAACAACAAATGACCAACCTGGTTTATGTGGAACCTCTAAATAAAACACTTGTTCACATTGTCTTGGAAGAACATAGGGCTCATCTCCAACTAGCTAAAATGACCTTGTATTAATCATTGTAAACCCATTATCATGTTGAATAACAGTTCTATCAGGATCATTTTGATTCAGACGTAGCCTGTACCATTTGATGATGAATATAACTAATTTTAAGAAGTTAAATTCACACTCAAGTATATCATCCAAGATGCCATAGTATCGATTTTGAGATTGTTGAGGATGTATGTCATTTCTAGATGATATATTAGTGACCTCAAAGACTGCAGTTATCCCAGAATCACAAGTTTTCTTCATGTCATCCAAATTTTTTATGCAAAATTTGTGGCCATGATAGTACATAGATTTTTGGTACTTAACCTACAATTTTTCAAGCGTGTGAAAATTATTTTCATCGTGAGTTGATATGAAACATATGGGTCATGATCTTTAATAAGTTTTTACGTACCTCTCTACCTCTTAAACCATATGCTAGATTAATTACCATTGGAGTAACATTGGAATCTCTATTATGATGAGCTTATCTAACCAATGAAGCAACACCTTCCCATGTTAATGAGAAACCATTTTTTTGACATCATTCAATCCATACCATCATCCAATCAAGATTGTTCTCAATATACAAATTTATTACATCCAACTCTCGACCAACTGTATAAAAAATAGACCAATTACAAATAACTTATATTGAATATTTATAAGAATTAATTAACTACAATAACATCTTATAATTACCTCTCACTTTCATCAATCTACCTTTCCCCTTCAAGTACTCCCCTTTGAATTTGTTAATGGAGTTGGGATCACAAATATGATCTACATGAATCTTTGCTGCAAACTTAGGAAGATATTCACTAATGTACACCATGGTCTGGTATACCATATATCCCTCCACCATAGAACCCTCATGATGTGCTCTTTGTCAAACCAAGCCCTTCAAAAATTTCAAGTGCCTCTCAACCATCCACATTGACCTAGTTTGGACAGGTCCACATAATTCAAGCTCCTCAACTTGATGTATGACGCAGTGCTCTCGTGCATTGAAAAAAATTGAAGGTAGACACTTTTGCATTTCACACATAAGATGATAAATCTTTCTCTTCCAATTTTTTATATCTTCTTTATTGATTTCTTTTGATGACAACCACCTCATGTATTTTCCAAGATCATGTATAACTTGTTTGACACTATTTTTGAAGTGGTGTGGGAGAGAGAGAGGTAGAATGTACTAAAATAATTGTAAAATGATCTTATCAATATCTTATAAAATAATACAATGAAAACTACATGTAGTATACAAATATATAGTTAATACAAAATAACATGAATTACCTTAGTAAATGTATGCCAATTGTGTGTTTTCATCCCTAGCCCAAATTCACTTTTCTTTGATATGAAATTATTTACGGTCACAACAAATCCCATGGGAAATCATATTTTTTTTATGAATTCTTTTATAGCAATGCTCTGCTACTCTGACAATAACCAAGTAAGGGCACTTATATCAATCTGGTCTCTATTATTATTTGATTGAATGACATTTTTCATTGCATGGTTGGATTCTTCAATGTCACTACAATTTTTGACAATTTTGTCTTTGTCACATCTTCCATCCAATATTTTCCATAATGTCTTTGTTACATTCTTTCCAATATGCATAGCATCAAACAAATGCACAATTGGGAGTTGCTCATAGTATGAGAACCTACTAAATTATGTAGGATAACTTTTTAGTCCTTTTGGAAGTTGTTCATTAATGCTTTGACGACCTTCATGAGAATCAATTACATCATCAAAAAATAAAACACAATATCAAAATATAAATTTCAAACAAAAACCATCAGATGGAATGACATTACCTCGATGATTTATTCTTTTGTATTCCAACTTCCATAAGAGAGGTTTCATTCTCCGTGGCTTTGATTTAGTCTCTTCTTTCCCATTGAAAATATATTTTTCAATAATTTTGTACTTATGATTTCTGTGGAGAAAGTGTATATACTCATTGAACACCTACTTTTTTTTAATGATGAGATTTCATCTTTGGACCACAAACTGGACATGCAAATTTTCCCTTTGTCTGAAGACCTACAAGATCATGTATAATTGGATTAAATATGTTAATTTTGTGTTAGCACTATAACATACCAAAAAAGAGGTGTTAAGAAGAGAACATACCACAAAAATGTGTTAGCCTAGGGGCATCATGTATTGTCCATACAAGCATTGCATGGAATTGAAATTGTCTTTGTCCTATTGGTCTAGAGATGTCATACATGGTGACCCCATTCCATAACACCATCAAATTGTCAATAAGGGGCTCAATATATATATTCATATCTTTAACTTGATACTTACCTAGTTGAATGAACAAAAACATTACATAATTATTATGACCATTTTGATGGATTATTTATAATAAATTAATTTAGATGACTATTCAATAAAAAAATACTTGGAACAATCATTTCCAACATTATGTGCTCCCTCTGTATGGACATCCAAGGAGGAATGTTATTGTTGATAACAAAAATAGGCTACATAAAGTAAATAGATCTCATCTCTCCAAACAGATTGACACCATCCACTACCAATAAAAGATTGAGATTATGAGGTTATTCTTTAAAGTGTAGCCAAGTTTCCTCTATTTCCTTAAATGCCAAACCATCTATAGGCATTTTCATAATGTCATCTCAACTTCTATTGTGTGCATGGTAATCCATAAATTGTGCCAAGCTATTGCACCTAAATAATCATTGCAGATGTGGAATAATGGGAATATATTGAAGAACCTTGCGAGACACCTTTTTTGTTATTTGATCTAATCGATATCTACTAATATGACAATCAGGTCATTCTGTTGCAAATTCATGTTGTTTATGATATATAATATGATCATTCAAATATGCATGTATTGTTTGATACTCCATTCCAATATCTTTCATAATGGCAAATAATTCTCAGTACGAGCGAGGTAGAATGTTTGATGGTGGTAACAAGAACTCACCTATCAACCTATGACTAAAAATATAATTGGTTAATATAAAGAATATTAATTGGTACATGATTCACCCTTTGTTAACTGTAAGGAAATTACGACTAAAAAAATGAAAAAAGATGACATACCTTAACATACGTGTGATTGCTACATTGGATAAACCATTCATAACCTTCAAGCTCACCAACAACAATATAACATCAAGAAGAGTTTTTTGGGAGCCTTTGTATAGGGGCTCATATGCCTTCTCAAGTATAGGTACATCAAGGTCATTTGCATTCATCATCATCATCATCTTGATCATCGTGATCATCTTGATCATCGTGATCTTCTTCCATGGGATCATTACCTTCTACTTCGATATTCACACCTCTATGTTCCTCATTTGGAAATCCACATTCTCTAAATTGTCATGGTCCATAACATGTAACCCAGGGTGGTTGACCTATATCAAAATGATGACCTTAAATTAACCATGACCATAATGTCATCATAAAGTTGTAATGTGGTAATTTGTTTCCCATTAACTTTAAAATAAATACATACCAATGGACGAAATTCATTTCCCCCTTCAATGTGACCATGTTGCCTACAATGTTCCTCAGTTGTTTTGATTAGATATCTTTGAGTCTTTAAGACCTTGCAAATTTTGTAGGGACAATAGCATTTTCCATCACCTTTTCTTTTAAAGTTAGACCACAATCTAGCAATTGTCTCCTTATTTTGTTCTGGGTTGATATTGCCAGACATGGTCTTTCTTGAATGGAAGGACTCATTGATGGAAGAAGCATGATTTGTTTGCATCCTGGAAATACAAACACTGAACAACCATTTTCTTAACTCTAATTTTCTCAACACAAAGGGACATTTATCATAGCCATAGAAACTTGATTATTTTTAAATGGAATACACCAAGGAGTACCATCAAAAATATTAGCCATTTACAATCATGAACAGTAAACCTAAATCAAATAGCTCATTTTTTTATCAGCATGTGTAGTCTCTATGTACATGAAAAATGAATGAAATATCAAGCTGAAATAAAATAGTGAACACAATAGTATTCCACATAGAGAGAATAAAATATACCATCAAAAGAAGGTGACAAAATCATGTCACCAAGCACAGACATAGGAAATAAAAAAGGGAAAAAAGACAAGAAATAAGAAAAATCATTACGACTATAGAAAAATCATTAAGACTATAGAAATGGATGGTTCTGATGCTTTGTCATTACAACAATTGAGCATTCATCATTTGTTATATGAACAAGTGAAAAACATGTAGATTTGACAAAAAAATATTGGGAACTAGACCCAGCAGCAAATGGACTTGTAATGATTTTCACAATAGTACATGTGTTGTTGGGTCATCTCCCAATAGTGCTTAGGCAAATCTACATGTTCATCACCTGTGCATATGAAGTGGCTCTAATTGAAGATATAGTCACTGAACAACCATTTTGTCAACTCTAATTTTGTGAGAGGGTCATTCAAATAATCACAAAAAGAAACACGCTTTGTCAACAATGTTCAAAATCATTAGGACTATAGAAAAATCATTAAGACTATAGAAAATCAAGTTCTAGAAATGGATGGTTATGATGCTTTGCCATTACAACAATTGAGCATTCATCATTTGGTACTTCTTGGTGTATTCCATTTAAGTATGTCAGGCACACATTATTCAATTTAGATATGTTCAAAATTTTGCTAGTAATGATTTGCGAAATGCAATCATGTAAAACACAAACTAATATTATTATTGTTATGAGAAGAGGTCAAAATAATATTCAAAGTATTATTATGAAATCTACATGTTCATCACTTGTGCATATACCTTCTCTAATCACACAACCAATGAATAAAATTTTTTTAACAATTGAAATGTCTCAAGTAGACAAGATTCTCAATTGAAATGTCTCTAGTGAATGTTCATCACATGTGCATATAAGAGTTGATCAGATAAGGTATATGCACAGGTGACAAACATGAAAATTTGACCAAGAAATACTAGGAGCTAGACCCAACAACAATTGGACTTGTGATGATTTTCACAATAGTACATGTGTTGTAGGGTAAGCTCCCAGCAGTGCTTAGGAAAATCTGCATGTTCATTACCTGTGCATATAAGAGTTGATCAAAGAAGATATATGCAGAGGTGAAAAACATGCAGATTTGACCAAGAAATACTAGGAGCTAGACCCCACAACAAATGGACTTGTCATGATTTTTACATAATACATGTGTTTCAGGGTAAGCTCCCAGTAGTGCTTAGGAAAATTTGCATGTTCATCACCTGTGCATATAAGAGTTGATCACAAAAGGTATATGCACAGGTGAAAAACATGCAGATTTGACCAAGCAATACTGGGAGCTAGACCCTTCAGAAAATGTGATGATTTTTACAATAGTACATGTGTTGGAGGGTAAGCTCCCAGTAGTGCTTAGGAAAATATGCATGTTCATCACTTGTGAATATAAGAGTTGATCAGAGAAGGTATATGCATAGATGAAAAACATGCAGATTTGACCAAGCAATATTGGGAGCTAGACTTGACAACAAATGAACTTGTGATGATTTTCACAATAGTACACGTGTTGCAGGGTAAGCTCCCAGTAGTGCTTAGGAAAATTTGCATGTTCATCACCTGTGCATATGAAGTGGCTCTAATGGAAGATACAGTCATTAATGAAGGCCCACATAACCTCTCTTTTGGTCTTTGTTTCAATCAGTTTTATTAAGTTTTAACATAGATATCAAAGTTTATGTGAAATAGAAAACCCTTGGCCTAGGGTATCTAGTGCATGGAGAAAGATGTAAAATCTTTGTGTTCCACATCCAATATACCCTCAAACCTCATTGGTTAATGGGAGAGGGGTTGTAATTTATATATGTTTCCATAGGACCATGCATCTATTGGCATGTGCATTGGATGAAGGGAAGCAATATGATACTGTCTTAGACTAAGAAATGGTAGTATTAGTGGAGTGTGAATGAGTTTATTCATTCAATGATATTTGATTTAACTCTTACCACTAGAGATGCAGGTGATTTTGAGGATTGGGGGCACCAATTTTCTCAAGTTGAAACACTTTGGCGGTAAAAAATTAGTCCCCATTTGGCCCTCAAGGCATCGCTACCATTGCACAATAATTTTAGTGGTTAAAAGAAGCAATGACAATGACAACTGCATCAACAATTAGGCATTTATACACAGGGTTTCCTCAGTGGCCCCATTGCTTGCAACCTTGGGATTGGTTTTATAGAACATGAGAGGGGAGAAATGTTTTATGGGGAACAGGGCCCTTCCATCCTTGGAACAACAGTGAAAAAATGGATGGCAAGACTGTGGGGCTGCAAGGATATGGTGAATGAAGCAGAGCTAGGAAATGATAGGTTTTTATAGCAAGGTAGTATAGGAATGGCTCTAATGAGTACAAATTTAATGGCTAAGTAGAAGATTAGTCCTATTTTGGAGACATTATGGGCAAACACAACATTTATGTCTAGTCTCGTAGCATGGGCAATTTCCCAAATGCTAAAGGTCCTAACCACCTTTATCATGGAGAGGAGGTGGGACCTTAAAATGTTTGTGAGTTCAGGGGTCTTTAGGGGTGATTTGGTTAATCCTAGGTTAGTGGATTATTTAAATGACCTATAAAGGTCCATAAAATTGTAATGTGGCCAGTAGAGCCTTTAAAAGTTGTCAAGAGCACTAAAGATGCTAAAACTTGTAAATTGCCTATAATGGCAAAATGGGCCTAAAAAGGCTTAAGTTGGGGTTAGTAAGGGTCTAAGAGTTTAAGAAGAACATTAAAAGTTCCTTAAGAGGTTGATAAAAGGAATAAGGGTAGAAGTTGTTGAAGTTGTCAACTAGAAAACAAAACATAAATAAAAAAACTAATCATAATAGTCATCCTAACTAAATGTTACCAGTCTAAAGAGGTTGTAAAGTGGTTTGGAAGGCTATTAGTACTATGTGTACGTGAGTTTTTAGAGAAGAGGAGGAAGGAGAGGTTTATGGTCAAGTAAAGATCAATAGAAATAATGTATATTGTATTTTGATTCAATATAATGTAATTTCTTTGTTAATTCCCTATCACTACCCGTGAGGGTATAGTCTCTTTTGGGGAAGACTTAAGAGTCTCCTTTCTTTGTAATATGGATTGAAGGTTATGGTATTATTATGTTTATTCATTTACAAATTGTTTTGAATGATTGAGTGAAGTATTTAAAGCTTTTTAACACTATTTTTCAATGACTGTTCCTATACAGTCAGGGAGAACAACAATTAATAGCCTTGTGATATCAGTGATTATGTAAGATCCATCACTACCATGAATGGTAGGATAGGTGGAAAGGGGATATTTTGATATGTTGAATGTACTCAAATGTATTTTTTTGTAGGATGAACATGGGAGAAGAGTTAGAGAAGTCTAATTGCTTGGAAGTTGCCAAAGGAGGGTTACTTGTGTTGGGACCAGTCATGGTCTAGGAGTTTGGGCCATTGGAGAACTGATTTTTATTGCATGGATGGTCATGATATGATCATAGAATGGTATTGGATCCACTGAGGGGGTCTAGAAGTGTGTGGAGGTGTTTGGTTGAGGAAGCCCTAGGGTTATAGGCCTAAAATAGAGAGTTTTGTTATTGGGATATTAAAACTTATTGTTTCTTCCTAAAACCTTGGAAATCCTTTGATTGAGGTTATATGTTAACTTTTTTTTGGGGTTAGGAAGTTTGGGAAGGTGTGAAAAGAGGAGTTGCTTTGTATTTGGAGACCTTTTGGAGGGAAATACACAGTACACTAGTCATTGTTTGGATAGTTGGTCCAAATAAGTGATATATGGTTTTGATGTATGTTTTAAAAATTCCAAAAGGGTATCCAAATATAGTTTTATTTTTCCAAGTGTTTTGGAGAAAATATTTGTAAACCTTGAAAAACCGTCAACATTTTGGAGTAATTTTGGAGTAATATTAGAAAACCAATCAAAATGTCCTGAAATTAGCAATCTTTAATTTTCCAATGCATAATATTTAGAAGAGTTCTAAAAAATTCAAGTTTCATTAGAATGGCATGTTCACACAAATTCTTGAAGGGGCAAGTGTAACATTATATTTAGCTAATTTGGCAAGCACCAGATATGCACTTTTCTCTTGTCCAATACTTGCACTTGATCTAAAATGTGCTCACATCAGTCAATTTATTTTATGGCCCATAACATATGACCACATTCTCAGTCAAATGCTCATAAGTAAACCACAATAGCATTGGAAATTGTGTCATATGAATCTTCAATTTCTAATATTTCTACCTTCTCTTCATAACCATGGAGTAGATAAGAATAGTTGGCTTTACATCATAATTATACAGTGGCTACTTCTGCTAATGGTATTAACTAAGAAGAAATATCTAAAATCATGTTTCCCTTTGAATTGAAATTGTGTCGATTGTTATTGCATTTAATGGATCATACATTGAGACTAGATAAGATGATCTTTGTGCAAGTTTATAATCTTGTCTAAGACTTTCGTATGTTTTCTTTTATGACCTCATTTGGATATGTGCTTGGTTGGCTTTCTTTGATATATACATATATGTTGAATGTGAATTATATATATCCAAACCCACAGTTTTCTTATCAATTTTTATAAAGTGTTATTGTCAATGGGCACCATCATATTTTTTCATCTCCTTTTTCACATCATTATGTCTTCTTAAAGTTGGAACATCATTCCTAAGGGTGCATATCTGCTAATTTATTAACGGTATCAAAATAGGTGAGTCTTTCAAGACATCTCAATATAAAAAAATGTTTTCCAAAGGAACCCTAATTTTCAAGAATCATGCATATCATGTAAACCACGAGTGATTTTTTTTCACAAATTTTCATACTAGTCAAGGATCCATGTAAGGTAGCTAGACTCTAAATTTTAGTTTTCTCATTTCTATGATTGTTTTTCACCAAGTTATTGCACTTTTAGGGTTTTTTCATAAATTTGCACAATTTTCATAATTTGTTTGATTTCTTTGTATTTCTGGAAGCTTAAGAAAAATTGTTTAATGCAATATCTAATAAAATCCTTTTGCAAATTATCCCATATCATTATGGTCTTAGAGACCATAATGATATGGGATAATTTGTAGACAATGCATGGCACACAACACTGTTGAATAGAGGAGAGTGTAGACAATGCATGGCATGTAACATTGTTGACCTAATCCCTCAAGGAAGATATGTTTTTAGATTACAGATTGGTGGTAAAAAACTTTAGAAACTCACACAACTAATACTCTAGATGGGAAATACACTAGATTCAACAATCCATGCCACATTCTTTTTAAAAAATATGAATAAAAAATTGAAAATACAATAAATACGAATAAACGTGTGTAGCAGTAGTATAAAGGTGAAATGGGGTCAACTTACTAGTTGAATCAAAGTGTTTGAAGAGTGGTTCCAAAACTTATAGGTGGTGTTGAGGTTAGATGCATAGGCAGTATCGATAGATGCCCTTCTTCACCTCTTCTTTGCACATGGAAAAAAAATGAAAAAAAATGAAACCTTATATATATTTTTAAGTTATATTCATGTGTTGGTTGTAATTATGGCCACATGTTGTGGTTGTCATAATTACGACAAACATGGGAATAGATTAAAAAAATAAAAAATTTCCTTCTGTAAACTAACCAAGGAAAACCATTTTAATACTTGGTCAAAAATGTTGGTCTGAAATGTGGGTCAAAGGTATTAGTGAGGCTCTGGCATTGTAAGAATGGGTGCACTGGTCAATACTCTCTTGAGCTCCTAAAACTCTCTATCACACTTCCCAGTCCACTCAAAATTCTTTCCCTTTCATTGAAGAGAAGTAATGGGGTGTGCCACTCAAGAAAACCCTTTAAGAAACTATCTATAATAACCAACTAGACCCATGAAACTCCTCAATTTAGTCACTAAGATAGGTGTTGGCCAATTCATAATGGTATCAATCTTTGATGGATCTACTGAGATCCCATCGACAAATATCATATGACCCAAATACTTGACCTTTGATCTAAAGAAAGCACACTTCGACAAGCTACCATAAAGTTGATTATCTCTAAGGCACTACAAAACTTGTCTCAGGTGCTCTTCATGTTCTCTCTCATCCATCAAATAGATCAAGATATCATCAAGGCATACCACCACAAACTTGTCAAGGAAAGTATGAAATACTCCATTCATAAGACTCATGAATACAGCTGGAGCATTTGTAAGAGCGAATGGAACTATAGTAAACTCATAGTGGCTATATCTAGTATGGAATATGGTCTTGTGGATATCACTATCAACTATCCTCAATTGGTGATATCTTGACTTAAGGTCTATTTTGGAGAGCACTCTGGCACCCTGAAGCTGATCAAACATGTCATCAATCCTAGGAAGAGGATACCGATTCTTAATGGTTACTTCTTTCAACTAGTGGTAGTCCATACACAACCTAAGAGATCTATCCTTCTTCTTCACGAAGATCACAGGTGCACCCCAAGGAGAAACACTAGGAAAAATATGTCATTTCTCTAATAGTTCCTCAAGTTGCAACTTGAGCTCATTAAGCTCATTAGTGGTCATCTTGTAAGGTGCTATGGAAACTAGTTCTACTCCTGGTACAAGATCGATGTGAAATTCTACCGCACTTCAAGGAGGCATACTAGGTAGCTCTAAAGGAAACACATCTGCATATTCCTATAAAATGGGATGGTCATCCAATGAGGCTTCATGTTCTGCCTAATCCTCCCTATCGTTGATTGTGATAGAAAATAATAAACATCCCTTCTACATGCTTTGCTTAAGATGCATAGAAGAAATCACATAGAGGGATATAGGCCTTTGGATTTTGGAAATCAGTCTAGCATTGCCATCATCATCCAAGCATTCGATCAACTTCTTATGAAAATATAGATTGGCCTTGTGAGCATATAGCCAATCCATGCCAAGAACTAGTTTGTAAGATCTAAGAGTTGTTACTCTGAGGTCTACTAAGGTGGTTAAGCCACCAATCTAAATCAGGCACTCCCTAACCATTGAGGTAACTAATACTCTAGCTCCTGAAGCTAACTCCACTTCCCACCTAATATCCTGCCTAGCTGCCAAATTAGGAATGGTTATTATTTCAGTGTGATTACCAAATAGTGAGCAAAACACAACTACAATTTTTTTCTAAACCCTATTGTTTAACTATAAACACACATACATACGCAACTATGAAGACTGGAGTTTAATACAAACTGGCACAAGTTTCTATGTGCATGCAAAATGATGCAGAGGAAAATAGATAACTAAAAGAGTCTAAGTATCCAAAAACACCACTAGGGTCAAACTAGAGAAGGTTGACCAAGTTTGACCAAAATTCAAACTTCACCAAACAACTTCCAAACTATACTATAGGGTTCCCTAAGCTGCATGCTTCGACTAACACACAAATTGAGGTAGTTGACTAAAGTCAACTAGAGTTGACCAAAATTCAATCATGCACTGATAAACGTGCAACTAAGTTTAAAAGGTACAAACATATCAAGGAAAGATTGTGCATGCAAACTGAGGTGATCTGACCCAGGTTTGACTAAGGGTTGACCAAAAGTCAACTATACACAAAAATGACCAACGTGACCATTAAGGACAAATTGACTCTATACTCAATGAGGAGGAGTCGATGTAACTCCCCCATCGTCAGCATCGTTAAACCAGTTGAATAATAAAGTTAATTCAAACATTTCGATTTAATATAATTAATGTTTGTAAAATAAATTAATCCAATAACATAATGACTATAATTAAGAAATTATCCTAAAGGCTAATCTATATTTTAAACTAAAACAATAACTTGAATGAATTTATTCTAATATATCCCAACATTTCAATTTCTGAATAAATATTCCCAATTTAGTCTTCTAAAAATAAATAAATAAATAATACCTCCCAAAAGATTTAATCCATTTTTAATAAATTAGGACATAATGAAAACCAATTAGATTAATCCCAACCCAAATTACGCTTTAATTAAAAATAAACTAAATCTAATAAAAATGAACTTAGTATCCTAATTTTAAAAAAATTCCTAATAAAAGTAAAATAACATTTTACTAAAATGGTAATCCTCATGCTACAACATATTAAATAAATCTTATTTTAAATAAACTAATCTAAAGTTTATTTAAACAAAAATATTTTTAATAAAACATAAAACCTTTTAAATAAAATTATAACTAAGTTTTACCCCTAAATTTATTTTTAGTCCCTACATTTTTTTTGTTGTTGCAGGGCCGAGCTTTGTTTTAGGGTACGTGTGTAAGGGAGGAGTGGCAATGGTGGTGGAAGGGGGCTCGGCACAAACGTCGCTCCCTGCCCACCATTGTGAAAGAAGTGGTGGCGTGTGGAGCCGATGCGGACCGACCTGTGTCACCCCACTACTGTCATAAGGGAAGAATGGGTTGGGGTGCGGGGGTGGCTTCGGCCACACCCCAAACCCTCGCCTCTGCATAAATTTAATTTAAAAATTTATTTCATTCAAGCACCCTATGCTTAAAATGAAAGTCGGCTCAAAATATAATTTTTTTTGAAAAGGGTTTAATAAATGTAAAGTGTTATATATATATATATATATATATATATATATATATATATATATATATATATATATATATATATATATATATATATATATATATATATATATATATATATATTAGGTCAAAGGTGTAATTTATTTTTTTATTACTGGTGAAAAATTTAAATTCTAAAAACCGAAATAGCAAGCATAAATAGATTTTTTTTTTTTAACTTTAAATACATGATTGCATTCCATTTCATTAGCTAAACGCTTTGTAGGAAATCAAATTTTGATCTAGGCATTTTTATCTTTTTCTCAATAATTTGAAATTTTTTTCCTAAGTATAAAAATGAAAAATAATTTCACATTATAACATACCATTAAATTTATTTAAATTTTCAATAAACAAAGCAAAAATATGCTATATTCAATTTAATAGATCATTAAATTATACAATACCATTGAAAATTTAAATAAAGCTTTTAACTCCTTAAGTTATATAATTGCATCTTAATGCCATAACATTCGTGGTTTTATCCATCTTGAAAATACATTATAACATATAATTGCTTATAAACTATTAATTCCAAAAAGGTTATACATTTAAATTAAATAGGAACTAAGAGTTTGATTTGCAAGAAAATCCAATTCCTATATAAGCATTATCTCTAAATATCTTCGTACCATTACATAATGAATTATTGCATAATCCATGATTTCCATTATTACATAAAATTACAATGAAATACAAGGTTATAATGAAATTCACAAATTTGAATTTCAATCATATACAAATATGCAAGCTCCTATATCTAGTTGGGTACCTGATAGAATGAGGTTGACCACAGAGGCTCTCTCCCAACCTAGTCCTTTTCAAGGCCACCCCAAGCTAGTGGATCCAAAAAAGAAGGAGATACAAATAGGTATTCACAAACATAAAGAAACACAATCAAACATAGAAAACACTCGAAACTCCTAAACATGGTCAAAACAGGAGGAAGGTCTCCAACAGGCCTTCCTAAAACAGGGGTAGTGGTGGACTAACAGGAGGAAAAGCCATAGTATCAAATAAAATTTACAAGCCACACATGGACTTGGAAAGACCATCTACACAAGATGTAGTCTAAATTCTCCTTATGCCCCCCAAGTGCTCGTAGGCCATACTTGGCATCATGGGTATCAAGAACCCCATGTTTATCCCTCCTCACATGGGAGACTCTGCACAATCCTAGAGTCACTACCAACCACCCCCTTCAAGGTTACTCTACCCTCCCAAGGGTGAGTGTGCCTTGAAGAATCCCATTCACAAATGAAATTACAAATGAAAAACCACAAATAAACATATCCAAAGCTTTTAAGAAAAAACCATAAAATGGCAAGGACTCCATTAATGGAGCTCCAAGCTTACATAAATGTCAAGAAAACAATTAAACTAAAGAGAAACCAGCCTTACTCCAAGCCTAAGGTTAAATCTGAATTTTTGAAATGAGTAATCTTTCTAAGCAAATCCTTCCTAAGCTCCTTCAAATTCTGAAAATGGTCTCTAAAATAGAGAGTAGGTGAACACCCAAGCTCTTCCTAAAACCTTCCCTATATAGGAAAACCTCCAAGGATCTAGGAACCAATCAAGGGTGAGGAAGAACCTTCCATCCCTTTCTTCCCACTTTCCTTCCTTCTCCATAAATGGAGTTAAATGCAAATTTGGGAAGAAGAGAGAGAGGTTAACCAAAACCACACAACTCTCAAATTCACACAACTTCAAAAGGGAGACTTTAGGGGTGTAATAAATGTTATTTAAGGCTCTTAATAGGTTGAAAATGACCCCTAACCCATAGGGTACCAATTTGAGTAGCTAAAATTGACCCTAGTTACCCTATGGGAGCCTAAAAGACCCTCCTAAACCCCACCTAAAGTTTACCAACATATTTCTAAGTCAAGGTTGACCAACTAGAAACTTCCTAACCCATGGTAGGCTTGGGTACAACTCTAAGGTTAACCTATAGTTTACCCTACACTTAATCATAATGAAATTAACTAGCCATACCAACACTTAATTACCATAGTTTGCCAAAATTGGCACAATTTAAATAACAAATGACATGGCTTATTCAGATTAGCTTAAACTAAATTAAAAACACTCATGCAAACCACATTCATGAATAAACAACTATACAATGAGGTCCATGTTTCTTTATACAAATAGGACCTTGGATATCACGGAATAACATAGGTTCCAATTCTGGGTCCTCCATTTAGATCCATTGTCAACTTTCCCCGCACACTCATTGCACACATCAGTAGGTCCAAAAAAATATGATATAGAACATAATACATCATCAATACTACATGGTATATAACTATGTCTATAATTGAATTGAATAAACATATCATCGGTTTCCAAAACCAATTTTCATTACAATTGCATTCAACACATTGATTCTCATATATGACATCATCATAAACTGAAATTGAATCAAAACATAAAGTATCTCAAGTGTACCCTGATTACATAACCAGGTACCGAACATATAACATAGGATTCAATAGATCCTGAAATACATAAGTGTTTAAATAGTGAAAGTATGTCCATGTAATAATCACTGAAAGCATAGAAAGTAAAGCAGTAAAACAATGTTTGTCTAAGGTAGGTCTCACATCGAGAAGGATTATCATAAGCCAAGTTGGGAATGGTTAGCATTTGAGGAGGATCATCATGAGACAAATTGGGAATGGTTAGGGTATGAGAAGGATTATCATAAGCCAAGTTGGGAATTTTAAGGGTCTGAAGAGTATTATGAGCCAAGTTGGGAGTGGTAAGGATTTGAGGAGGATTATTATAAGCTAATTTTGGAATTATTAGGGTTTGAGAAGGATTAACATGAGTGAGGTTGGGAGTGGTTAGGGTTTGAGAAAAATAATCCTTAGCTAATTTTTAAATGGTTAGGATTTGAGAAGGATTATCATGAATAAAGTTGGGAGTGGTTAGGGTTTGAGAAGGATTATCATAAGCCAAGATGGAAATGGGTAAGTTTTAATAAGGAAAGTTTTTTTTTTCTACATCTAGTTTAAAGAGAAAGGAAATACGTTTGATTCTTTTATTTGATAGTTAAAATCATTTTTCTCTTTTGGTTGTGTGTATTGATGGAGTGGGGTTGATCCTTCTCCTGCAAACTGATCTGATATCAAAAATTCTTCTTCTATCATATTCTCTTATCACATATCAAGGTAAATAAAAAGAGAGAAGGTATGTAAATAGAGTGTGAATCAATGCAACTAGAATTGTATTATTTTATCTAGGCAATAAATTATAATATGGTACTCCAAAGTGACTCCATGGGTACTTTGGTAGCATTTCTTTAGCTTAGGATAGGGAGATTCTTGGGATGACCAAATACCCATCGATCAACTAAATCCTTCCTAAGAGACTTGCATATAGGAAGGAATTATGTGCCAATAGAAGCCCTAATCTATTGACCCATTGAGTCATTTCACACAAATTTGTATAAGAAAAGAAGTAGACCCCAATAGTTTTCAAATCTATGAACCCATTAAATCATTATTCACAAATTTATATTGAAGCTCTCAATAAATTTATATATACATGATCTATTAAATAATTGCCTTTATATTGAAGAAATAAATTTATAGAAGAAATAAGAAAATTCTACCAAATGTCTAAATCCATCAAACCTATTAAATCATTACTCGCCAATTTATATAGAGGAAACAAGAATATCCCAAAAAATGTCAAAATCCACATTGAAAAAACATTATAAATTATTATTTGAAAATCCCCACTCCCACCTCTATATCATCTCCCTCTCTAACGGTCAACTCTGGCCCAGGGGATTCTAGGTTTGCATCTTCTCAAGATATATTAGGTGCAAGTGTTTTTCCATTCATGGGTAATGTTCCTTTTGTGGCTTCTTTTGCCCCTATGTCTTCTACCTGTGGTGTGCTATGTGTGGGAGAGACTACTTTTCTACCCTCTGCTCCTACTGGTGGGTTATGGGGGTGTGTAGTGGTTTGTGTTTTCTTTCTCTTGATGGTAGTAGGGTTCTTGGTGGAGTTGTCCATCTTGGGAACACTTCATATAGATATAGTACTGTGGCTGTACCCTCAAAGCCTTTTTTTTATGGATGCACTTTTTATTGTGTTGCAAAGTTTATTTCTATGATCTCTTCAAAGGATAAATTTCAAACTATGAAAGGTTCCAAGACATCTTCTATGGTAGCTTGTAGCCCGAAAGTGGTCGATAATGTGGATTTCTACCAACCTTGTAGGTTGGTTTATAGATTCATTACCTTTTGGTCCTCTCTTCCTAATCTGCATTGTTGGGTCTTTGATTCATGGATACCTTTTCTCTCAGGTAACATCAATATTTTCCCCAATGCAAAGGGGATTTTTATTGTTTCTTTTACTTCTTCTAATGAAGGCAATTTTTTTGGAGAAATCTATGGGTGTGGGGGGCTTAATTTATCTCATCTAAACCCTAGAAAACATCCTTTATCCCTCTTACTAAATTACTTAGTGTGTGTCCACTATGGATTTTTATCCTTAATCAACCCCTGCATTTTTAGAAAATCCTTTCTTTGAGGCCATTGGAATTATTTTTCATCATTTTCTAAAAGTGGATGAGGCTATGCCTATGATGGACCTCTCTACCTTTCCTTGCATTCTGATTGACATTGACATCTCCTCACCCCTCCTTAGGGAGGTGGTTCTCATGATAGGGCATGGGTCATGGGTTCAACCATTAGATTATAATGGAATCCCTTTTTGGTATCAATAGTGCTTTTGTATTGGTCATTTGGCTACAGATTATTTTCTTACATATCAAAGAAATGCTTCCACTTGGTGGAAGGATACAAATGATAATCATTTGACTATCCATGCATCTGATTCTTCCTTTGATGACTCTTCACAAGGTGATGATGACTCACCATAGGGTGTTACTTCTATTGAGCTGGCCTCCTCTAACCCAATGATCTATCCCCACCTCTTGTTGTTGATATGATCCCCTCTGGCCACATGGACCCTTTTCTGACTATTTATACACCTATTTTCCCCAAACCCTTGGTTGTTGAGATACAACATTGTTAGCATTATATTCTTTTTACTGATTCTCTCTCAAAGAGGGCTCTTCCACCCTCTCCTTTAAAGGTGAGGAACCTACTAAAATTATTTCCTAGATGGTTATCTTTGGGTGAAGAAAAAATCACTCTTTTGACTCTCACTCTTCTATTGAGGTTGTGGGTAATTTTTTTTCCCATTCTTGATCTGGATTATAAATTTTTTTGCTAGTCTAATTTTTAAGTTCTTTCTTGACCTTGATGTAAATAGTTATTCTGGACAACCCTTGGGTTGTGGTGGTATAAGGGTCATCCCCCTTTCTAGGTTGTTTCAATAATAAAAAATAAATTCCCAAGTCTATCGACCTATTAAATCATGACTCATAAATTTGTATAGAGGAAATAAGTGAATCTCAACAAATTCCTAAATTCATTGACCCATTAGGTCTTACTCTCAAATTTGTATAGAGGAAAGAAGAAGATCCCAAAAAATGCCCCAATGTCTTGATTCATTAAATCATTATTCATAAATTTCAATAGAGGAAAGAAGAAAATCCCAACAAATTTCCAAATCCATCCACCCATTAAATCGTTACACACAAATTTGGATAGAGGAAAGAAGAAGATCCCAACAAATACCCAATCCATCTATTTAATAAACCATTATTTGCAAATTTAAATAGAGAAAAGAAGTGGATCCCAATAAATGCCCAAATCCATCCACTCATTATATCATTACTCACAAATTTGTATAGAATAAAGAAGGGAACCCCAAAAAAACACCCAAATTCATCAACCCATTAAATCATTACTCATAAATTTGTATAGAGGAAATGAGTGGATCCTAATAAATGCCCAAATCCATCAACCCATGAAATCAGTACTCAAAAAGAAGAGAATCCTAAGACATGCCCAAATCCATTGATTCATTTCAAATCATTCCTACAAAATTTTGTAAAAGAAAGAAGCATATCCCAACAAATGCACCAAGTTCACATGTCAGATATTTCATATATTTTTCTACCTATGCATGAAAGTTTTTACTACCCTTCTTAGAATACCCTCTATTCCCTTGAGTACAATATTTTTTTGTAGGTTTTTAAAAATATTTTATTCTTAAATATCATTCAACTAAACATTAATTTTGGTTATAAAAATGTGATAAATATTTATCATATTTTTTTGTTGATGAAGTGTAAAATTGCTACTGACTTTTAGCCATTGATCTAAATGATGTTTGAGTAGAGTATCCAAAACATGTCTTGTTTAATCCTCTCTCAATTATATTCTTCAATTTTTCCAAACACTAAGCCACAAATAGGAAAGAACAACTTCCTTCTCAATAAAAAAAACCCGAGAAAATAAACTATTTTTGAGAGTTAATTTCTTCAACTCAATGAATCTATGCTCCTTCTCTTATCTCATATAATGATTTACCTCGATTTTCTATGCTTATTGTAAAATTTACATGATAGAAATTTACACTTCCTATTTAGTTGTCTCTATTTTTATTAGTATATTTTATCATATTGGCAAAGGCTACAATTTATGGAAAAGGTTTTTTGTTTTATGTTATTTATTTATTGATACATATTTTTATACACTTATTATCCATCTTATCTATATGTACATATTATGATATAATTTACTTAAATTACCTTTTAATAATATGTTCATGTATATTTCCCTATATATTTGTTATCCACCCCAATCTTACTTTTCCATGTCCAAATTCATTCCAATATTGAATATGAAGTCGACAAATATTGTAAAAAACACGTGTGGTGCGTGTACATGCACATGCATCTGTACACACACATGTTATGATATATTTTCCAAAGAAATCATTTCTTATGCGCATTCATGTACCCATCCCTATACATTTGTTCTACACCTTAATCTTACATTTTTCATGTCCAAGGCCATTCCCATGAACATGAGGTCAATTACAATTGAATTTTTTTCAAATTCAATATTCTATTAACTCTTTCCCTTTCCTTTCCTTCCTAGAGTAAAATCAACAAAAATTTATTGCTATGTCTAAATCTATTCAATTTCATTTGTTTATCCTTTATTCACATCCTCTGTGATCATATCTCAACTCATTATTTGATTTAAAGGAGCATGTTAGGAACACTTCTATTGGGGTTTTAAAATGAATGTAGACACATTAATTATAGAGTATTTACATGGTTGGAGGTTTACATTTTGAATGATTTTCTTAGGATTTTTAGGTTGACCAAGGAAAATATATATTATTAAACTCCATAAATACAGATAGTAAAAAAAATTGGTAGAGTAAATACAAAAATAATTAGATACCCTATGCCAATATTTTAAAATACCCACAAAATAACCATCTTTTCAAATTAAGATAGATTCCCCATGAAAGGACTAATGAAGTGAGGAGAGCTTAAACTGCACTACTAGGAAATTAAACAATCTTTATATTTTTTCAACCTTGAGCTTTCCTATACCTTTAGGTATGTTTTAACCCCATATAATTAGCTTTGAAACCTCTAGTTGTAGGTAGCCTTCAATTTCTTATAATCTATGATGCATTGGTAAGTGGTTAGCCTTGGAAAGTTACATCATACCTTGGAGAAGGAATGGTGAGCTAAAAGACTGGTATATCATCCATCCCACATTACTATAAATGATATTGTATATGTGTGAGATCACATACTCGACAAATCTTGTAGAAGTCATCTCTCTTTTTCTCATGTGTGATCTTTTGATTTCTTTTGTTTATACTAGTGAATTTCTTTCTTTAGCTATATTTCCTTATAATGAAGATATAATATTTTTTTACTTTCTATAGCTTCATGTAAACATGTAGTGCCTAAAAATTTTAAAACTATACTTTTTTCAAAGGGAATCTTGCATTTATTATCAATTGCTACCCCTAGCTTACATGGCACTTTGTGATCTCCTCAATCAATTTCTCCTAGTTCTTGGTAATCTATCCATTACCTAGTGCACCAAATTGAAAAAAAATTCACAAGTGTATCCTCTTAATCATTTCCTATAAAAAAATGAGTTCAAGTACTTATAAATTTGATGGAAATCCCACCTCTTATAAGATTCCTTGGTCAAGAGTACCTTTTAATTTTATACTAGAAAAATATTTACCTCATCCAAAAAACCAAATATTCATCTTAGATTGAATGCCTATTTTTTAATATTGTGTACTTAAGAAGTTGTCTTTTTGAAGTTAATATTTTTGAATTACAAAACTTTCCATAACTTTCACTATTTCCAAATCAACTAATCATTTTAAATCTCAAAATTTTCTATGTATATCTTATTCCCAAGTTATCATGCAACACTTTTAAAGTAGCTTTAATTTTTCACAAGGTCCACAACACATTTATGTATATTGCTTCATCATTTTTGTGTCTTTTATAAGAATGTGAAGTTGATTCTGTTATTATTGTTTTCATTAATGGTTATCATTTATGTCAACATATATGATGCATAGAAGAGGTTTATATGTGGTTTTGATTATTTTGGTGTATCGATAGAAGTGTGCAGTAAATGATGTTCTTTAAATATCTTCACTTATCTATGTCGATGCTAGTTCCATTCATCATGCAACATATTGTGGATCATTTTTTTTTGGCTTGGTCCTATCTTGGATTTTTTGGTTGTGCTTCACTCCATGCATTTGAATTGTAATGTATAGATCCTATCCATTGATATTGAAGGTCTTGGAGATGATGTAGCATGCTAATTTGTGTGAGGCATGTTTCATTGAGAGAGGTGGCCTATGTTTCATTCCTTACCACCATGGTAATGATTTAGTGTGACCTATTTCAATTTTTTTAAGGAAAACCTTGTTGTTGGAATGAGATGGTATAAGATAGAGAAACTTTTTTTGTTCATGTGTTCTTATATGCAAGTATATGTGAAGTGAATGTGAATCTGACAAGGGAAATATGTGTGTTGATTTTTATGCAAGTTGATTCAATCACTAGAAAACTATTATATTATTTTTGTATTGAAGAGTATTGGTGATAGTGACTTTATTAGTGGATTCAATTCTCATTTCTTATATTCTAGAAGTGATCCTATTTCTATTAGAAGTGAGCCTATTTGTATTGGCAATTAGCCTTTTCTTATTTTTTGGGTAGTTATAACAACTGGAAATGAGCCAACCAATAGTGAGAAAACTAGTAGTGATCCCTTTTAAAATTCACCTTATTTGGTGTCACCTTAACTAGTGTTCATTTCATGAGAATTATATTCTCCTTGGTTTTTCTTATCTTGGGTTTCCACCTAAATTTTGGTGTTCATTATGTTGATGGTTTTGTGCTTTCATGTTTATATTTATTATAATTTTTTTATTGGTTTAAGTATTTATTGGTTTAACATATGCAAAGATAATTTTTTGATTATAACTAATTTCCCCCTCCGGGCTACGTTATTTGACCTTCTCAACATCTTATTGCACGTAGTAATTGCATAAATTCCTAGTAAATTTAACTTTCACAAAATAAAGTGTTAATAGTTATCAACACTCTCAAGTTCTCATAGTTTCATCAATCTCATAGTCATCGTGTATTATCTTACAAAGTTTAAATTTTATAACACTTTTTTAATATGTCACATCCTAACAAATCTCAAATATTTTTCTTATGAATTTATTGAGTGAATTTTCCAATAGCAACAACCAAAGATCTAGAGGCCAATGAATAGAACAATGAAAAGAGAGACCAAATAGACAAGAATAAACTGAATTCTTATCAATATACAATAGTGAATTATTGTGGATAATTCATAGTGAATGAGTACAATGTAGATGCATCTATATAAATAGGCAAGGCATGATAACTAGGAGATATGAAAGAGATAACTTATCACCCACATAAGGTGAAAGTACATGTCCACCATGGGTGGATAATCCTCTATTGTGTAATAAAGTATGTACAAATATGTGCAACAATGTGAGGATGATAAGTGATAAGAGCACTAAAAGTGGAGAAAAAATATAAACTAGAAATGTGATAACAATATCACCACCTAAAGTGGAATTTATCCTACACCATGTGCAACTAAAGGTGAAAAATCCTTGGTGTATCAAATTAAAACTACTATGTATGCATTATCCTAAGTAATCTTAAGTAAATTATAATTAGTGAATAATTAATTCACCAACCCCCCCCTTAAGTGAAACTTATGGGAATGCACTTAAGCTCACAATGCAAGATGGGCCTAGGAAACTAGGCCATGTTAGGTACCCATGTACAATATAAAATTGAAAATGTAATGCAATGCAATCTCTCATAAAGTAGAGAAAGGGAGAAGACCTAGTGGGACAAAACTTCCCCTCAAAAGAGAGATGAATACATAAAAGAAATATCAAGAATAATTATAATAAGGAGAAGGAAAAAACCCCATGTGAGGAAAAAGTATCCCAATATAAGAGAGAATAGAGAAGTGAACTTACCCCCACTAATGAGACATCCTACACCCCCAAGAGAGCTCACAACTAGTGATACTTTCTTTTAGTGAAGGGTTTGGTGAAGATGTCTGTAATCTTCTCTATTATAGGAAAATATATCAAGTCAATGATTTTCTCCTATATCATCTCCCTGATGAAGTGCATGTGTTCCTTGATGTGTTTGGTCCACTGGTGATTGATCGGGTTCTTCAAGATCTAAATCACACTTTGATTGTCATAATCAATGGTTTTAGGTCATATAATTATAAATTGAAACTCTAGTAGGATATGCTAAAGCCAAATAGCCTCTTTATCTATATTAACAACCCCTCAATACTTAGCCTTATTCAAAGAGAGAGTAGTAGCATACTACATCTTAATCTACAAAAAAATAGGGCTTGAACCAAGATGAAATTTTTAAACTGAAGTGGACTTACGATTACCAAGATTGCAAACCCAATATGATCTTGTATATCCAACCAAGTCTAGTCCAATGACTATTTCATAGTGAATCTTATAAGTATGTGTGCCTTGTATGTAGTGCAAGATGCATTTGGTTGCCTTCCAATTAAGATCATGTGGCTCTTACATGAAGCAAGAAACTATTCTAAATACAAAGGATATGTCAGGTCTATTATAATTCTTATTTACTAAGGGGGATGGTGAATCAATACAAATAGTTCATGAAAAAATTCAACCACCAATCTGAATATCTATAATATTAACTTCCAAACCATAAATCATATGACCAATGTAAGAAAATAAAAGAAAACAATATCAAGTATCCAAAAACTCATCACACATGAAACATATATTTTTTTGTCATGGAAACCCTTGGTTTGAGGGAAAAAACCACAATGGGGATGACACCCAAAAGATCACTACTATATTAAATGATTTTTCCTTGTTAGGAGCTATAATTACCCTTTCTAAGGGTTTACCCTATTAGGAGTGACTAGTACACTCTTAGGAGTACAATGAGATCTGTTAAGAACTACCTCACTAGAGGATTTAAAACTCTTTTTGTGAGTCCACTTGGTTAAGGGATTTACAATAGAAGACTTGTTAAAGCCCACTCGGTTAAGGGATTTTTCTTGTTGCAACTATTAGGGAACAAAAATATGAATGATCTATATGTATCACTCCTTGCCTATCAAATCCAACCTTCTCTCTGCTCTCTATAACTTCTCACATCTCTATCTCTAATCGAAATTAAAAAACCCTTATCACAACCTAACAACATCCATCCTTTTCAATATGAGAAGCTCCAATTATATACACAACTTTCACTAACATCATACACACCAAAAATGAAATTCAAATAATTTCCCACATAATCACCATGTGCCAAAATTAAAAAATTGATGTAAAACAAGTCTTACCATGACCGGGTCAGCCCAAAATAAGATATGAAAGCTGTATCTCCAAGGTATTCAAACATGTTTAACTTCACCAATGCATCACCCTAAATCTACCTCATACATTTACATCAATCCCAAAAATTCCAAATCATCATTTCCATAACCTCTATTCCACGTCATCATATCACCAAATATCATTGCACTTACTATATCTCTCAGCAATATGGGATCTACCAATTGTTGCTCAAGAACACAAGTGTTCTTACATGTCTCAATGACTGTGACATCAAAAGATCTTACTGATCAACCAAATGAGTTGTGTTTAGAACCACAATGAAATCTAAAAAATTTGATTTTGTACTTGTAACAACTTCTCATGGTTGCACTTCTACCAAGATCACCACTAAGGTATTGTCCTCACTATCCACCGATCTTGTGGACTTAGCCGATTTCTTGCATTACCGATCATGAATCCTTCTTACTGATTGTTTCCTCACTACACTGATTATATTACTTGACTATTCTGACTTATTTTCCATCAATGAAAACCAAACAAGTAACTCCCTATGATTATTCCCAAAATTCATCACAATGCCAACAATCTCCCCCTTTGGCATTGATCGAAAACATATGATGTCTCCTCAAGATCGTGCAATCACACTCTTCATACTAGATTAGAAAAAAGTAATTTATACATAAACTTATGAATCCCATATACTTATGAATCCCCATTGGTATATATATCTTAGACTAATTCTCCCCCTTTCTCTACTCACATATTGAATTCCAATCTACTTCTCCATATACTCATCCTATACACATTCTCGCCCTTTGAAAACAATGCCAAAGATAAAAAAATTGAAATATGTACAATGATACAAATCTTACTTACATCCTATCAAAGATCATCTTGAAATTTATCTTTTTTGACTCCAAGGATGTCTCCCATGACTTCTGCAAGTGTCCCAAAGTAATAATCTTCTCATAAAAGATAGAAGCTAGCTCTTCCATGTTGTCTAGAGTACTCATGTCTGGTAAGGAAAGTATACCTTCTTCCTTCTTCACATTCTGTTGAATGACCTGTTGGAAACTGCAATTGAAGCAATTATTGTATTGTCATTGATGTCAAACCTTAATTGGTAAGACTATTGATATTCAAGAAAGTAGTATATCTATTTGAGTGTTGCTAAGGGGATAGGCAAGGTTGAGTTATCTTGATACTTCAATGAGTACTTGATTATGTGGCACAATGATAAGACAATGTATTATTTATCTAAGTAAGAATGAAGACTAAACTGGTAGGCTTAACTGAGCATAAGTGAAGAAATCTAGTTGAAGCTAAGTGTTGTTTTTGTCAACCGAGCTAGTGAATGCCAAGTAAAAATAGTGTTGACCAAACACCAGTTAATTGCCAAGGAAGACAGTGTTAGCTGAGGAAACAGTTTATGTGGTGACCGAGCTTTCCAGAGAAGATCGAGAAGTTGGACACAATATTGACCGTGTCATTATTTTGCATTTGATGAAGAATTTAGATTCCCAGCCGACATCATTGAATTCTTGAATTATGTAAAATGTGTTGACTTTATTTATTGATTGTATGAAAACATTTAATGCACTGTAAAATGTTTTATTGTAAATATTTAAGAGATTCAAGATATTTCTTTAAAAGATAAGTTGAGGAACATAATGTAGGATGGATTCAATGAATCTAACCTAACCCTAAGATCTACGAAGGATATTAAGTGGAAAAAGATGTATTGACCTAATAGAGGTAGTATTAAGGAAACCTAACCGAGATGTTGAATGTGTAGAGAAAGAAGTGAATGCTAGAAGTATTGTTGATGTTATTGATTGTCTAAGCAGAAAAAGCTGAAGGAGAAGTGTTGTGATCACTTGAAGGGTTCTGAGTAGATCAGTGATGGAGATGGAAAAGGTTCACAGTCAGTAAGCTAGCATATGTGTATGGAATTGGATCTGATATTTGCAAAGTGAGTTGTATGTTTCTCAGATCAATATTACTGCTACTTTCTAACCATTGTAACAGTCAAAATCCTTTTAACAGAGGTTGACCTAATAATCATAGGTATAAATCCTTTGAACAAGGTTGCATTCTAATGGAGTGTATGTAAGTCCTATAACAAGGTGCACTTTTAACAGAGTGGTTGAAATCCTTTAACCGGGTCACACCTGACAGTGTGTTTGTAACCTTTGACAGGGTTGGCTTTTCACCAAGCTCACTTTAGAAGAGTGAACATAATAGTAACATGTTACAAAGTGGTTTTTCCCAAATTGGGTTTCCACTATAAATCCTGGTGTTGATGCTTGTGTGAATTTTTTGGTTTGAACATTTCTATGTTTTACAAGTTAGATACTATTGGATTAGTGGAATGCACTGTTATATGTTTCTATTATGCAATCACTAATGACCGAGTAGGTGTTGGTTATTAGATCTGATTTGTTGAAGAGTTTAAAAGTTTGTTTTATACATCTGGACCTGAGAACAACTGATTCACCTCCCCTCTCTATTGTTCTAAATCATATTAACAATTGGTATCAGAGCTGTTGGTGCTTACAGAGAACAAGTTTGAAGGTACTTGAAGCAAATGATCAAGATGTATAAGGAGGTACCTAAGCTGAATAAGGAAAACTTTCCTACATGGAAAAGTTTGATGAAGCTGCATCTGGTTGGTATTGGTGATTCTGCTAAGTATTACATTGAACATGACTATGTCACACCTGCTGCACCTTTGACTACTGAGGAAATGAAATCTAAACAAGAGCACAACCAAACAATGTTGGAGATTGCATCTACCCTAAGTTATCCAGAATTTGAAGACATTAAAGAATGTAGTACTGCAAATAAAATGTGGGACACCCTTGCAAGCATTTATGGTGGTGATGTGAATGTGTTGAGAGAAAAATCCGAGAGCCTAAGAGGTAAATTTGATGAAATGAGAATGCAAGAAGGTGAGAATATTGCACAATATTGTGGTAGAATAAAAGAAGTTGTAAATGCTTTTAAAGGAGCAAATGGAACTATTGAGAATGAAACTGTAATAGGAAAAGTATTGAGAACTCTACATCCTATCTATGCAATCAAAATTTATGCAATCCAAGAATCTAGATGTAACTCTCCTAATGCCCTTACTTTAGAAAGTTTGGTCAGCAAGCTTATTGGTTTTGAACTTTCTAACTATGATAACTTCACTATTGGTAGTATTGAATCTATTTTTAAGTCACAGATGGTTTTGAATAAGTCAAAGAAGGAAAAAGAAAGATGCATCAATGAAATTGAAAGTGAAAGTGATAGTGACAGTGGCACATCTGATGAAGAACTTAAGGATCTAGAAGCTCTTATGGCTAGAAGACTAAAAAGGGCAAAAGGAAGGTACAAAGGTAAACTCCCTATTATATGTTTTTCATGTAATAAAGTTGGTCATATAGCTGCTAGATGTCTTGACAAGGATAATAAAGATGAAGAAAGAGGCAGCAATCATAAAGATAAAAGAGAAGACAGAGGTTACCGAAGATACAAATACTACAAAGGGAAAGGTAAGAAATCCTGCTACATTGCTGAAGAAGAGACTGACACTGATAGTGATGATTTTGAAATTGAAGTCGTCTATGTTGCAATGAAAGATGAATCTGATGAGGATGAGAAAACTGCATTAATATCTTATACCCAGTGTCGACGTTATAGATCGATACCCGCAGAGGCACTCGCAGTTTCTCTAGTGTAGAACCAACATCTCTTCCTGAGCGCGCATTCCTTCCAGCTCAATCGAGAGCCCGTGTCGGATCCTGAAGTTATAGAAGCAAGGGTAACAGAGGTTAAGGCGGCTAGAGCACAGGCAGAACCCACAGGAAGAGAGGCAGTCATTTAATAGATTATTGACAATGGTTGTTCACATCATATGACTGGAGATAAGAGTAAGTTTGATACCTTAAACCATTATAAAGGTAGGAGTGTAAAGTTTGGAAATGATGCACCATGTCCTATTAGAGGAAAAGGATTGATTAAGCTGATTGATAAGATCTCTTGTGAAAATGCTTATTGGGTTGAGGGTCTTAATTATAATCTATTGAGTGTTGCACAACTTAATAGCACTGGCTACCAAGTGAAATTTCATCACAGAAAGGCCAAAATATTTGATGCCACAGGTGAACTGATTGGAAGTGGAGAACAAACAAGAGGTAATTTGTTCTATCTAGACCTATCTGAAGAAACATGTATGATTGTACAACTTGATGATATTTAGTTATGGCATAAGTAGCTATGTCATGTTAACTTTGATAATCTAGTAGAAATTAGCAAGACAAAGAAAGTGAGAGGTCTACCTAGATTGAAGAATCCTAAGAATGTAATGTGCAAAGAATGTCAGTTGGGTAAGATGACTAAGTCTAGTTTCAAGAGGAAAACCTTTACTTCTAAGAATATCTTAGATTTGGTTCATACTAACCTTTGTGGACCGATGGGTGTACAAAGCTATTATGGTGCTAGATATTTTATCCTATTTGTTAATGATTATACTAGAATGATGCATGTAATGTTCTTAAAAGAAAAATCTGATGCTTCTCAATTTTTTAAGTGGTATGTGGCTAAGGTTGAAAAAGAGACAGGTAAAAACCTGAAGTGTCTTAAATTTGACTGAGGTGGAGAATTCACATCAAATGAGTTCAATCTATTTTGCAATGATAGAAGGATCAAAAGATAGATATTTGCACCTAGAACTCCTCCACAGAACATTATAGCAGAGAGAAGGAATAGATCTATCTTGGACTGTGCATGGATATTAATGATTGAAAAGAATGTTGCATAGAAGTATTGGAAAGAAGCTGTAAGTACAGATGTTTATACTCTTAACCGAGTACAGATCAAAAAAGGTACAAATATGACACCTTATGAATTCTGGCATGGGTATGCACCGAATGTAAAGTACTTTAGAATCTTTGGAAGTAAGTGCTACATATTGAAGGATAGTAGGAATGGAAAATTTGATGCTAAAAGTGATGAGGGTATATTCCTAGGCTATTCCACAAAAAGTAAAGCTTATAAGTGTCTGAATTCTAACACTAATAAAATTGTGAAAAGTGTACATGTCAAAGTTGATGAGTATGCAAAGAAAAATGAAGCTGACAGTAACAGAGTACCAGAAGATTACAGATCTTTTGTGTATATAGAGGAAGAAGAGGCAAGTGATAGACCTATACCTAATGCTGAGTCTTGAGTAAGAAATGTCAAGCATTAGGATAATAATGCCGAGAGAGAAGAAGAACGTGTCGAGTGATAGGAAGAAGCTGCCGAGTATCAGGAAGAGGTTGATGAGCATTCAGAAGCTGAATCTAACAATCTTGTTGGAGAACCTGATGAGCCAAATGAAAAAAGAGCAGAACCTATTCTAGCACAATATGTAAGGAGACATTACAAGCCTGAACAAATTATTGGAGATAAAGATACCAGAATTCAAACAAGAAGAAAGGTAAGAGATCCAACATGTTTACTATGTGAATATGAGCCTAAGACAACAAAGGAAGCATTAGAAAATGAAGATTGGATAGAAGAAATGAATAAAGAGATTGACTACATAGAGAAGAATGATACCTGGACTCTGGTGCCAAGACCAGAAGATAAGAATGTCATTGGGAAAAAGTGGGTATTTTGTAATAAGCTGAATGAACATGGTCAAATCACAAGAAACAAGGCTAAGTTGGTATGCAAAGGCTGTGCACAAGAAGAAGGAATAGATTATGGGGAAACATTTGCCCCTGTATTAAGATTGGAATGAGTCAAAACTTTGCTTGCATATGCTACCTATAAAATTTTCAAGGTATACCAAATGGATGTCAAGTCTGCACTTTTAAATGGTATATTGGAAGAAGAAGTATATATTGAACAACCAGAAGGATTTTTTGATCCAAATAGAAGACACATGGTTTGCAAACTAAATAAAGCACTATATGGATTAAAGAAGGATCTGAGAGCATGTTATGAGAGATTGCACAACTACCTAATATAGATTGGATTCTCAAGGACAAATGACACAAGCAATATGTACATGAAAGATGAAGAAGGTAAAGGAATCTTGTTAGCCAAAATCTTTGTAGATGATATTATATTTGGTGGACAAGATGCCTTGTGTAAGAAATTATCAAATGAAATGTAAACTAAATTTGAAATGAGTATGTTTGGGGAGATCAAATTTTTTGTTGGTTTGCAAGTATATCAGATGGAGAAAGGAATTTTCATCATCCAGTCTAAATATGTTCATGAGATACTGAAAACCTTTGGTATGGAAGACTCAAGGCTAGTAAGTACTCCCATGGCTATTGGATAGAAGTTGTCTAAGAATGATGATGTTGTAGAAGTTAACCAAACTTTGTATAGATCTATGATCGGAAAGCTACAATATGTTGTACATAGTAGACCAGATATTGCATTAGCTGTTGGGATTGTGGAAAGATTTTTTTCCAATCCTAAGGAAACTCAGATGATGGCGGTTAAAAGAATCATGAGATACTTGAAGAGAATTGCTGACTATGGATTGTACTACAAGAAGCATGACAAATTTGAACTGAGAGTGTATACAGATGCTAATTAGTTAGGGAATGTAGATGAAAAAAAGAGTACTAGTGGTGGAGCTTTCTTTTTTGGATAGAGATTAGTTTCCTGGACAAGCAAGAAATAAAATTGCATTTCCTAATCTACTGCTAAAGCTGAGTATGTGGTTGTAGCTATCAATTTTTCAAATTTGATATGGATAAAGAAATTGTTGGTAGGCATGAAAGAAGAAATCATTGAACCAATTTTCATCTTCTGTGACAACACAAGTGCTATCAACATCTCTAAAAACCCAGTGATGCACACAAAGACCAAACACATTGCCATCAAGTATCACTACTTGAGAGAACTGGTACAAGATAAAGAGGTCCACATGGAATATGTGAATACCAAGGAACAAATAGTAGATATATTCACTAAAGCTTTACCTAAAGAACCTCATGAATACCTGAGTCCTTCCCCTAACTGAGGCAGCCTAGACAAGCTAGGAGCACTACATCAAGTGTGCTACAAAGAACATCTAACATATTGATGCAGAGAAAGGTCACACTTTAGGAGCAGCCTAGAGTTGTGAAGAGCACAAAAAAGTCAGAATAAGTCATAAGCAAGATGATAGAGGGAGAAATATTCTACTGAACTGAAAGGATGATATCTACATCCACAAGATGTATGTTTTTGTTTTTTTTTTGTTGTTGCTTTGGCATTTTTGTTAAAGAGGGAGTTAATGGCAGATGAATACATAGAATGAGAAGATCAATACAGTGAGAGAAATTCAATGGATGGTCAAGCATGGCTGATTGATTTTGTATCAAAATGAAGCTAAGGATATTATAAATTTCTCTGATAGACAGATAATTTTTGGATTGGTTGGTAATTCATGTGATATTCATATGATGTTGCCATCAATGCCAAAGAGGGAGATTGTTGGAAACTGCAATTGAAGCAATTGTTGTATTGTCATTGATGTCAAACCTTAATTAGTAAGACTATTGCTATTCAAGAAAGTACTATATCTATTTGAGTGTTGCTAAGGGGATAGGCAAGGTTGAGTTATCTTGATACTTCAATGAGTACTTGATTATGTGGCACAATGCTAAGACAATGTATTGTTTATCTAAGTAAGAATGAAGACTAAATTGGTAGGCTTAACCGAGCATAAGTGAAGAAATCTAGTTTAGGCTGAGTGTTATTTGTGTCGACCGAGCTATTGAATGTCGAGTAAAAAAAGTGTTGACCGAAAACCAGTTAATTGTCAAGGAAGATAGTGTTAGACGAGGAAATAATTTATGTGGTGACCGAGCTTTCTAAAGAAGACCGAGAAGTTGGACACAATATTGACCAAGTGTCAGTATTTTGCATTTGATGAAGAATTCAAATTCCCAACCAACATCATTGAATTCTTGAATTATGTCAAACATGTTGACTTTATTTATTGATTGTATGAAAGCATTTAATGCACTGTAACACATTTTATTGTAAATCTTTAAGAGATTCAAGATATTCCTTTAAAAGATAAGTCAAAGAACATAATGTAGGATAGATTCAATGAATCTGACCTAACCCTAAGATCTACGAAGGAGATTAAGCGGCAAAAGATGTATTGACCTAATAGAGGTAGTATTAAGGAAACCTAAGTGAGAGGTTGAATGTGTAGAGAAAGAAGTGAATGTTGTAAGTATTGTTGATGTTATTGACTGTCTAAGTAGAAAAAGCTAAGGAAGAAGTGTTCTGATCGCTTGAAGGGTTTTGAGAAGATCAGTGATGGAGATGGAAAAGGTTCACAGTTAGTAAGTCAACATGTGTATGGAATTGGATCTGATATTTTCAAAGTGAGTTGTATGTTTCTCAGATCAATATCACCGCTACTTTCTAACCATTGTAATAGTCAAAATCCTTTTAATAGAGGTTAACCTAATAGTCATAGGTATAAATCCTTATAACAAGGTTGCATTCTAATGGAGTGTATGTAAGTCCTATAACGAGGCACACTTTTAACAAAGTGGTTGAAATCCTTTAACCGGGTCACACCTGACAGTGTGTTTGTAACCTTTGACAAGGTTGGATTTTCACCGAGCTCACTTTAGAAGAGTGAACATAATAGTAACATGTTACAAAGTGGTTTTTCCCAAATTGGGTTTCCACTATAAATCTTGGTGTTGATACTTGTGTGAATGTTTTGGTTTGAACATTTCTATGTTTTACAAGTTAGATACTATTGGATTAGTGGACTGCACTGTTATATGTTTCTGTTATGCAATCAATAATGACTGAGTAGGTGTTGGTTATTAGATGTAATTTTTTGAAGAGTTTAAAAGTTTGTTTTATACATCTGGACCTGAGAACAATTGATTCACCCCCCCTCTCTATTGTTCTAAATCATATTAACATGACCTCCACTCTAGGTGATAAATAGGATTGTAGCTCAAGTAGGTTAAGCATTGATTTGTCTTTCTCATGTTGTATCTTCTTCACCTTGTGTGAAATGTGTTTCACCTGACCACTATAAATAGTGGCTGAGCTTGAAATAGGATCAAGCTGACCAATTAAACTCTCCAATTCCTTTTGAGATTCAACTCTATTTTTCTCCAAATCTTTAAAAAAATTAGAATATTTTTATACTTTGGTAAAAAAATGACTTGCCTCATTCAATGTAGACTTGACTCTCTTTGCTAGATATGTCAATTTGTTTTGATCAGCAGTAATCATTTCCATCAACTTACCAATCATCTTCTTCTCCAAGTTCTCTTCTACAATTTTCATAGCTATTGTCTGCAAATCTAGGCCTTGATCTAAAGTTACCTTCATCAGACTATCATTTTGATCAATAATATAATATTCTTCATTATATTCTACCTTAGGCACTAACTCAACTAGAATGTCTCTATCTTGCTGACACAAGGTAGGGAACAAGAGGGGCCAAATAATGGTGCACCCTAATGATCTAAGCCTACACAACACATGCAGAAGCAACAAACAACAATAGTGAGAGAGAATGCCAGATCTTTCATATATTATCATCAAATAGAACCATACATACTGGGCTGTAAGGCCTTCCTAGTTATGGCATGATATTATAATGAATCTTAGAAATCCTCAAACATGTGAGGATCTGTTATAAATCTCCAATCTAATGTCTACTATCTTCTATCCCAAAAAATCCTTCCAAAACTACAACCAAACAACTACATTTATACAAGAAGCTACCGAGCTGAGTCAGCCTTCAGATCCATAATCAATAGAAGAAATAGTTAGATCTAGGACCACATGCTTCCTAATGATGGATACCAACATTAAATCCATGATCTAATATAAATGCACAAGTCGGCCACAACAAGAACTAAAACTAAACCCATTAGTAAGCAAGATAACCGAGTAGTAGAGAGGTGATGCTAAGTGCTAGTGAAATAATCGACCACCCAGGAGAGAACCGACCACACTCGATAACCAAAGGAAACCAACCAACTACTAACCAACTCAGTCAAAGTAGAAACAAAGCAATACAGACAAACTCCAAATTGTTTTTGGTGACACAAGATTGCCAAGGACCCAAGATGCTCCTGCATCAGACACCTGGGGTTATTTTGAAATGATTCTCTAAATCATTTGGTAGGTCTAGTCCTAGTTGCATCAAACTCAGACTATGAAATCCATGAACTTTCTTCCATTGGTCTATTCTTCCATTTTACCAGATATTCCATATAATGTTTTCCTCTTGTACTCTTGCCAACTCTTTCCTTCAAAATATGTTCAACTTCATCATTCTACTTCTTAGGATATTCTTTCGGTACTGTCACTTCTTCATCATGTTCATGATACTCATACAAATCAGCAATGTTGAATATAGGTGATATGTACATGTCATTAGGTAACTCAATTTCATATCC
Source organism: Chamaecyparis obtusa (assembly GCA_027943335.1). Classification (NCBI taxonomy): domain Eukaryota; kingdom Viridiplantae; phylum Streptophyta; class Pinopsida; order Cupressales; family Cupressaceae; genus Chamaecyparis; species Chamaecyparis obtusa. The sequence continues at coordinate 899,296 of BSBK01006996.1, forward strand.
ATTTTCACATCAAATTTCCTCAGAATCTTGCAAGGTCCAAACTTCTTCATCTTCAGCTTCCCATATGTTCCAATAGGAAATCAGCCTTTCTTTAAATGAACCATCACTTCATCACCAACATCAAAAGTTTTATGTCTTCTTGATCTATCAGCTCTAGCTTTGTACTTTTGATTATTGTCTTCCAACTTCATCTTCACATCTTCATGTAATGTTTTCATGTACTCAACAAACTTTACTCCCTCAGCACTTTTCTTATTCTCATCAGCAGTGTCTCTCAAATTAGATATTCCTCTTGGTTGTGTGCCAATCACAATCTCAAATGGTGTCTTTCCAGTACTCCTATTCATTGAATTGTTATATGAAAACTCTGCTTGTGCCAATATAGAATCCCAATTACTCAGTGTGTCTCCAACTAAACATCTCAAAAGATTTCCCAAACTTCTGTTCACAACTTCAATTTGTCCATCAATTTATGGGTGAAATGTAGAACTATATTTCAACTCAGTGCCGAATTTCTTCCAAAGGGTTTTCCAAAAATATCCAACAAATTTATTGTCTCGGTCAGAGATAATACTCCTTGGTAATCCATGCAATCTGACAATTTCCTTAAAGAAAAGATCTACTACATGTACTACATCTGATGTCTTTCTACAAGGTATAAAATGTGTCATCTTAGAAAATTTATCCACAACAACAAATATAGAATCATTACCTCTTACTATCTTTGGTAAGCCAAGAACAAAGTCCATACTAATATCAATCCAAGGTTTCTCAAGAACAACAATCAGTGTATACAATCCAGTATTCTGACTTACTCCTTTTGCAACTTGACAAATTCCACAACTTTTCACAAATTTCTGAACATCTTTATACAACTGCGGCCAATAGTACTTTTCCTTAAGCAAATTCCATGTTTTATTAATACCAAAATGTCCATCCAAACCACTACTATGTTTTTCCTTTATCAGATTAGTTCTCATTGCTCCTCTCGGTATACACAACTAAATACCTTTAAACAACATACCTTCCTGAATAAAATAGTCATCCCATTTAGTGTCATGTTGATCTTGAATAGGTGCTTTGCACTTTCTCCATGGATCAAAAAAATCAGGGTCAAACTCATAAGAATCTCTCATCTCGTCAAAACCAAGAACTTCAATTTTCATCTTGATCATCAAATATCTTCTTCTACTCAATGCATCAACAACTTGGTTAGTGACTCCACTCTTATGCTTTATCACAAATGTGTAACTTTGCAAATACTCAACCCATTTCATATGTCTCTGATTCAACTTATTTTGACTACCCAAATATTGTAAAGCGTTATGATTAGTATACAACACAAATTCACTCGGTATCAAATAATGTCTCCATTTCTTTAGTGCTTGAACAATAGCATAGAATTCTTGATCATACACATAATATTTCCTTCTAGCATCATTCAACTTTTCACTAAAGAAAGCAATGGATTTACCTTCTTCTCTCAACACAGCTCCAATTTCACTTCCACTTGCATCACATTCTACTTGAAATACCTTACCAAAATCAGGTAATGCCAAAATAGCTAATTCAGCAACCTTCTGCTTCAGAGTCTCAAAACTTTTGTTAGCTCTATGTGTCCACTTGAATTCTCTTTGTCTCCTCTCATAGTCTCAGTCATAACATTACAAATTGAACTAAAATTACTTATGAAATTTTTGTAAAAACTTGCTAAACCATGAAATGATCTTAACTCACTAGCATTCACAAGTGTAGGCCAATTCAAAATAGCTTCAACCTTTTTAGGATCCATATTCAAACCATCAGCTGAAATAAAAAATCCCAAATACATAATCTCTTCTTTCATGAATGAACACTTTTTTAGATTTATCAGCAATTTCTCCTCTTTTAATCTCTATAAAACTTATCTAACATGCAACAAATATTCTTCTCTAGTCTTACTTAATATCATAATATCATCAAGATATACAATCACAAACTTACCCAAGAATTTCTTCAAAACTTCATTCATCAACCTCATAAAAGTACTCAGTGCATTAGTTAAACCAAAATGCATAACCAACCACTCATACAAACCTTCTTTTATCTTGAAAGCAGTCTTCCATTCATCACCTTCTCTGATTCTAATTTGATGATACCCACAATCAATCTTTGTGAAATACTTTTCTCCAGTCAAACTATCCATTATATCATCCATTCTCGGTATAGGAAACCTATACTTCACTATTATCTTATTGATTGCTCTGGAATCAGTACACATTCCCCATTCTCCATTCTTTTTTGGTGCCAATACAATAGGTACTACACAAGGGCTCAAACTTTCTCTGATCAAACCTTTCTTGAGAAATTCTTGAATCTATCGGTTCAATTCCTGATTCTCGGTAGGTGTCAACTGATGAGGTGCCTTATTTGGTAAAATAGCTCTAGGGATTAGATCCATACAATGATCAATGCTTCTTTTCGGTGGAAAACCATAGGTACATTATCAAAAATGATATCATTATACTCGATGAGTAATTTATCAATCTCCTCAGGGACATTATCCTATATTTTCTTACTCGGCTTGTTAGGGATTACAACAAAACATACATCATTATTCTTCAAAGAGTTAACAAACTTTCATCCTTCCATCAAACAAAATTTCATAGATGTGAAAACATTACTAACAGGTTCTTCCATCAATGGTAACAAATCTTGTTTCTTTCCATCAGCCACAATAGTATACTTATGCAATCTCCCATCATATATAGCATGTCTATCATATTGCCAGAGTCTACCCAAGAAAATATGACAATAATCCATAGGCATGATATCTCACAACACCTTATCATAGTACTTTCCAATCTTCAAATTCACATAACATTGTTCACTTACCAGTAGTGTATGCTCATCTTTGATCCATGAAATTTGATAGGGCTTCAGATGTACCAACCTTTCCAACTACAATTTTGTGACCATCTCTTCAGATGCCAGATTCTTGAGCTACCACTATCAATGATTACCTTCCAAAATTTGTCAGAAACTCTACATCTCATCTTGAACAAACTTTTCCATACTAGATCTTCCTTCTTCATTTCATTCTATAGTGCTCTCCTTACCATCAAGTTATTTTCCTTCTTAGGTTCATTCGGTGACTCTTCTTGCACCAAGGCATTTCTACTGCTACCAGCCTTCTTACTAGCCTGTGTACATTCAAAAGATCTATTTCCTTCTTCTCCATAATTGTAACAAGTTCCTCAGAAACATCCCTTGACATAACCACCTCAGTAGTTACTGCCTCTACCTCTAGATGAACTTTCACCTTTCCACTCGATCTTTCCTTTGTCCAGATTTTTCTTTTTTGGTTCAGATCTACCATTTTCACCACTGGATCTTCCTCTTCCTCTAGGGAATATAGCACCTTGACCTCTCTATCTTTGCTAATGTCTCTTGTTCAATTTCTCCTCGGCCTTCAAAGAAAATCGATAAGCTTCTTCAATGTTCTCCAACTTGACCATACTAATTTCCTCTTGGATGGAAACTCTCAAACCATTCAAGTATCTACCAATTCTTTCCACATCATCTTCATCATGGCCAGATCTGATATATAATCTATAAAATTCCTCAGTATACTCTTTTACCAAGCTATTTTTATGCCTCAAACTTTGCATTCACTGAACTAGGTTAATCTGATAATCACAAGGTAAGAACTTTCCTCTCAATTTGTTCACCATTTTATTCCATACCTTGATTTTTTCTTTGCCTTTCCTTTTCCTATCCACCTGTAGATGTTTCCACCATAAGGATGCATGAATTTTCAACTTTTTGCTTGCAATCTTCACCTTCTTATCCTCAGAGATACTTTCATATTCAAAGTACTTTTCCATCTCGGTGATCCAGTCCACCAATTCATCAAAATCTAGCTTTCCACCATACTTAGGAGGATTGAAATGTGGTGTTGACTTTAGACTTGTCAAAGCCTTCAAAAATATTTCTTCACCTTGATCCATAATAGGTGCAGGTTCTGCATTCACCTGTTCTTCTTCAACTTCATCATCACTAACATCTTCAAGATGTCTGCCTCTTCTTTGGGTTATTTCAACAACTTCTAACCTATCAGCAATCTACCTCAGCATATCTGCCAATCCTGGATCTGCATCTCACCTCCTACAAACCATCTTGACAACCCCCTACAATTGTAGGTCAAATCGCAATCTGCCACCTGACAATAATTCAACTAGGGCTTCAAGAGGAACCTACAAACCTAGATTCAAAGACCTAGATCAAGATCTCACCTTTCTTTGATGCCACCTAATGCAAGTCAGGGAGCAAGAGGGGCCAAAGAATGGTGCACCCTAATGATCCAAGCCTGCACAACACATGCAGAAGCAACAAACAACAACAGTGAGAGAGAGAATGTCAGATCTTTCATATATTATGATCAAATAGAACCATACATGTCGGCTATAAGGCCTTCCTGGTTACGGCTTGATATTACAATGAATCTCAGAAATCCTCAAACATGTGAGGATCTATTATAAATCTCCAATCTAATGTCTACTATCTTCTATCCCAAATAATCCTTCCAAAACTACAACCAAACAACTACATTTATACAAGAAGCTACAGAGCTGAGTCGGCCTTTAGATCCATAATCAATGGAAGAAATGGTCAAATCTAGGGCCACATGCTTCCCAATGATGGATACCAACATTAAATCTATGATCTAATATAAAAACACAAGTCAGCCACAACAGGAACTAAAACTAAACCCGTCAGTAAGCAAGATAACTGAGTAGCAGATAGGCAATGTCGAGCACCATTGAAATAACTGACCGCCCAGGAGAGAACCAACCACACTCAATAACCAAAGGAAATTGACCAACTACCAACCAACTTGATCAAAGCAGAAACTAAGAAACAAAAACAAACTCCAAATTTTTTTTGGTGACATAGGATTGCCAAGGACCTAAGATGCTCTTGCATCACTTGTCTCAAAACTCTTTCCTTCTTCTTCTTGGATCAAATGTTTTCTCTTGCATCCTTCTTCATCAATTTTTTGATTATTTCATCAAATTCCTTAGGCTTCAATTTGGTTACATCTATCAGTCTATTAAATATTTGTTCCTCTTCTAATTCCTCTTCTTCTTCTTCCTCAGTAATTGGCACCAACTTCTATCTCTTCTTCTCACTAAACTCACCAAGACTCAATTTCATTTTTACATTAAATTCTTATGTATGCTCCATAGGAGATGGTGAGGGAGAGTCCTCTTTACCTGCAATGTCTTCTATCTCAACCTCAACTCCACTAGTTTGTGATAAGTCAACATTTTGTTCCTCAATGTTTTGAACTTATTTAGGGACATCAAGTAAAATATCCCCAATTATCTCTTCTACTGAAAAAGTATCATCTAGTTGAATAGGTTCATTAGATGTTTCTTTTTCTTTCTCTGCTTGTGTTTCTTCCTCCTTTATCTAAAAAATATTCGTCCATGCCTCAATAGTCTCATTGTGTATGTTTTGTGTGTCATTAGTCAGAATCCTATCTACCTTGTTCTTTATCCTTAATTTATTCTTGTGATCTTCTATCATTATTTTGGCTTCTTCATAACATAGCTCTAGTTTCACTTGCATCAGTACTCTCTCCATGATTTCTCTATCAAACTACAAGGTTGTAATCCATCTAGCATCTATCAACTAATATAATTCATTGGGAATGAATGAATGTATCTCCAAAGGTATTCTGCAAAATCTATTTAAATGATACATAATGGAATCCTCTAACTTTATGTCTTCATCACTACCCAAGCTATATTTTCTACCAACTATAGCTAATCTACTAGTTTCTACAATACCTTTTGCAACATCATCAATAGGAAGATCCTTCTTTTTCTTTCCACTCTTTTTTAGTTTTGAGGCCTCCTTGTCTGACTCTGTCCTTTCTTCCTCATCCTTTGTAATTTCCTTCTTATCACTCTTCACTTTTGTGGATTTACTCTTCCTCTTGTATGTCTCCTTCATAGTAGGAGTACTTTTTCCTTTCTTCTTTACAATTTCATTATTTGATTTAACTTGCTTTGTTGTCAGTTTTCTCTATTGTCTCTTTACTTATTCATATGTAGAATGAATGTTTGCTGATAGGTCTTTAGTTTTAACTGTAATAGTACCAGATGTACCTACTTCATCAATACCAAACTTCTATTATAGGTTAGATATTATTCTCCTTGATTTCCTCTCAATGACCAGTTTCTTTAGTTTCATTTGGATTTTAGCAAAGGCTTCTTCATATGTACCAAATCTATATGCTAGTTTATCTAAAGGTTCTTACAATAATTCATCTACATGTAGACTTACTAAGTCGACCTCTACTTCATACCCCATAGGTGTAATCCAATAAGTTCTAGGTTCAACTACCTACATAATGCATGTATATGTGCCTACTAGAAAAAAAATGTCATTTTTGTACTTTTCTACTATACTAGTCGATATCCTTTCACATTTAAGCATCTTAGCTTGGAAATATTTGAAATATCCCCACATAAAATTGTTAAATTTTTCACCCAATTCCTTCATGAATGAACCTATCTGAACAACTACCAGTTTTTTATTTGACCATGTAACTTTACCTATTCCAGGGAAGAAATTTTGATATAGAAAAATATACATAGAAGTAGTGCACCATACTTAAATGTCTTATCTTTCGTTATCCTCTCCATGTTCACCATAAAATGACTCCTAATCATTTCACATATATCATACACCAAATCATCTTTGGAAATCTGATAAGAAACATGGATAGAACCACTGGGAACAATGTTAACATGGCTTGCTTGGTATACTCTATACCTATCACCATGGATGAGAAGAAAACTTCCTTGTCTTCAATATCATTAATTGTCATTTCTTTGTCATCTTGTCTAGATTTGGTTGGCTCAATAACAAAATGCATTTCCACCATTCTCAATGTACATTATGCACCTTGTGCTTGAAACCCTGCAACTCTATGAATCATTGTCTTGGAAATTTTGTGTGGTATGTCCATCCATATAAACTAATCATCAAGTCTTCTTATCACATACAAAATCTAATCGGGATGGAATTTGGTGAAAATATTCACCACATATGTTAAACCCTTCGCTTGTATATGCTTATGATCATCTTTCAACACAACGTCAATGCACATATTATCATACTCTTTCTTTATTGCTTTAGCTCCTAGTTCCTTGATTTTTCAATAGATATAGGACCAAACATATTTGATCAACAACTCTCTAAGAGGAATAGTGGATAGGGAACTTGTCATATCAATCTTGGCCACTTTGATTGGATGGATTTTGAAAATAGGTTGAGGCTTCTCAGTGATGTTAACCAGAATAGGAGTATCGATGTTCTTTTCCATTTGAATAAACTACAACAAAACATAAATCTAACAACAAACCAAAATGATGACTTGAAATCCACCAGTTAGGGCTCACAAAAACTTGATAACAATTCAGCTCAAAGATCTTGACTCAAATGTAGTTTTTGCACAATATATCTCAAGATAGCTCTTAAATGCTAGAATGAAAGTAAAGGTGCAAAATGAAATCACTTTCCTCTATTTGTCACTAAGAAATAGACGTTGCACACTTCAACAGTAAAATAGTACTATTACCAATGGTAGGAATAGTGTCATGTCACTGGTTAGAGCATTTCCACCAATTGGTACTCATCCAACACTTATAACTAATATCAAATAGGTATACACCATGAAATCACTAACAACCTCAAATTCTTTAGCAAAACCAAAATCATAGTAATTTACACCATAATGTGCGTATAGATCTTACCTCTCTTGAATCAAGGGGATTGGTTAATGATTTTTCTATAAGTTCCTCCCCTAAGAAAATAATATGCTTGGTTTGAAGATGAATCCTCTGTACCAGAGAATGGTGAATTCCCTTCAGATGACTTGACCTCTTCTTGTTTCTCTTCTTTTTTCATCCAAATCTTCTTCATCTCACATTTGACTTCATCAAAATTTATAATCTCCTTTCCTTTCCTATCCTTTGACTGGTTAGGAGATTGGTTCTTGAATCTGCAATCTCTATCAAGGTGAAGAACCCTATAGCATTGGAAAAAATCCATACCTATTGACCTCCAAGGTTGAGCATTTCCTCTTTGAGCTCTCATTCTGTAATTTATTGCTAGGTGACCATAGTTACCACATACCAAGCTTGTAACATTGAATTTTCTTTCCCTTCTAACAGGGTTCATTAGTTTGAAAAGAGATCTAGATACATTCACTCTTGACCTAAAATCTCCAGCTTTCCGGCCATATATATTGCATGTAAAACAATATCCATCAAAGTTACCACCACTAGATCTATTGCTAGATCTAGATCTACACTCATATGTAGTATGACCATACTTATGACAATTATAGCAATAACCATCAAAAGAATAAGGTTTATTCACCAATTTTTTTCCTACACACATTTTTAGTATGAACAATTTTCCATATTTATAACAAGTAGGTTTGTTAGGTTTCTTACTTGAATTGCTTGGATCTACCTTACAATCTTTATATGGCTTCTTAGGTTTAGATTTAGATGACTCACCGATTTCAAATGTTCCTTGACCTGTGTAACCAAGACCAGTTGTGTCTTGGTGTCTTCTATGGTTCTTCAATTGTTCATCAAGATTTTGTGAGATTTCGTTGAGTTTCTTTAGCTTTTCATTTTCTTATTTCTCATTTTTCAATTCCTTCTTCAATTTATCATTCTCCTCTCTAAGCCTTTCATTTTCACTCAGAATTTTTTGGTTCTCCTCAGTTGTGTCATGAAGTTTCCCATGCATGATAAAATTATCTTGATATATCCTAAATAATTGTTCCTCCCTTTCCTTCAATCCATCCTCAACAAATCTCTTGGCATCTTCTACAATCTTCCTTGTATCTTTAGCTGATCTTTTTTCTTCAAGGTCTTCACACCTCATAAAAAACTAACTTTCAAGCTCTCTTTTTCGATTTTCCACTTCTTCTTGCAGACTCGTGTTCTTATCCATCCGATCTACAATTTCTTCCTTGGATTATTTAGACATATTACCTTCAAATATCTGATCAATGTAATCCTAGATTTTACGTAACTTTTTAGTACGTTCTCTCCTTATGGCAAGTGACTTCTTCATCTTTTCCTGTAGCTCATTGATCATCTTGTTTGCATTCTCAAGTTGCTTCTAATACATGTAATTCTCCATGATCATAGATCTTTTCCTCAAGCTGTTAGGCTTATCACCAATAGGACCAGTGCTTTGATACCAATTGTTAGAATTCTTAGGTATTAAGAGGGGGGTGAATCAGTACAAACAAGCAATAAACAAATTCAACCACCGATCTAAATATCTGCAATATTAACTTCCAAACCACAAAGAATATAACTAGTGTAATAAAATGAAATCAAACAATATCAAGCATCCACAAACTCATCACACATGATAGATAATTTTTTTCATGGAAACCCTTGGTTAGAGGGAGAAAACCATGGCGGGGATGACACCCACAAGCTCACTATTGCATTAAAGGAGTTTTCCCTATTAGGATCTACAATCACCCTTTCTGAGGATTCTCCCTATTATGAGTGACTGGTACACTATTATAAGTACAATGAGATCTGTTAAGATCTACCTCATTTAAAACTCTTTTTGTGAGTCCACCTAATTAAGGGATTTAAAATAGAAGACTTGTTAAATTCCACCTGGTTAAGAGATTTTGCTTGCTACAACTATTAGGGAACAACAAGATGAATGATCTAGATGTACCACTCTTTGCCTATTAGATCCAATCTTCTCTCTTCTCTCTATTACTACCCATAGCTTTGTCTTTGATTGAAATCACAAAACCCTTATTGCAACCTAACAACATCCATCCTTTTCAATATGAGCAGCTCCAATTATATAGACAACTTGCACCGACATCATACACACCCAAAATGAAATTCAAATACTTTCTTGCTGAATAACCACATGCCAAAATGAAGATCTACAAGTTGTATCTCCAAGGTGGTCAAATACATTTTGACTTCTCCAATGTATCTCCTTAAATCTACCTCATACATTTGTTGGCATTAAGTATGATTGTCATCAATGACAACACTTATTCAGACTATGTGTGCTTACCGAGCAGAACAGTGCTTACCAAGAAAAATAGTGCTTACCGAGCAGAACAGTGCTTACCAAGCAAAATAGTGCTTACCAAGCAGAATAGTGCTTACCGAGTAGAACAGTGCTTATTGAGTAGAACAGTGCTTACCGAGCAGAACAATGTTTACCAAGTGACACTATATCTACCGAGTCTCCAATATATACCATGTTTGAAACTACAACCAAGTGGTTAGTATGGACCATGCCTCCACTTCTACTAAGTGCATGATGATGTCGAGTAATGCAATGGATGCTAAGTATCAGAAAGTCACCGAGTTAGTTTGCAGTAATCGAGTCACTATACTTGGGCCAACTCAGTAATATTTGTGTTAGCTTGTTTAAGAGCTGACTTTGTAATTATGTTGTAATTGTTTTAGATTGATATATAAACAATGTTTTATATCATATCCAAAGTGAAAAAAAAATATAGTGAAGTATGAAAAAGAGAGAAAGGCAGAGATAAGTGAATTACAAAGGGCTACAACAGTATAAGAAGTAGAAAAGATCTATCCATCATAGAAGGTGATCAGTACATCAGAGAATCTCAATCAGCAAGTACAGTTGCAAGTAAGAGATCTACTATTTCATCCTAACAGGTGAATCAGCTTGAAATCCTTTAACCAGGTAGACTTAACAGTCTTTGTAAAATCTCTTAACCGAGTGCATACTTCATTGTATGTTTGTAAATCCTCTAACAAGGTGGACCTAGCAGTCCTTATTGCTCCTAATAGGGCAAATCATCAGAAGTGATCATTGTAAGCCTTAACCGGCAAACTTTATACTGCAGTATTGAAGTTTTGTGGGTATCATCCCCACCCCAGTTTTACTTTCTACTTGGAAGGTTTCTGGGTCACCAAATCTCTGTGTTCAAAGTGTTATGAATGTTTTTTTCTTTCTATTACTCATGCATGTAGTTAGATTATCAATCTAATATTATTAAGATCTAAATCTATTAAAAGTTTTGAAGTTATTGATTCACCCCTCCCCTCTCAGTAACCTAGATAGTCTTGAATATTTCCAACAACATTTGTATTGATCCCAAAAATTCCAACTCATCATTTCCATAACCTCTATTCCACATCATCATATCACCAAATATTATCACACTTACTATATCGCTCACTAATCTAGGATCTACCAACTATTTCTCAAGAACACATGTGTTCTTACCCGTCTCAATGACTATGACATCAAAAAATATCTTACCAATCAACCAAATGAGTTGTGGTTGGAACCACACTAAAATCTGAACATGTTGATGTTGTATATGTGACCACTTCTCATGATTCCATTTCTACCAAGGTCACCACTAAATTTTTTTCCTCACTATCTACCGATCTTCTAGACTTAGTTGATTTCCTACATTATGGATCACAAGTCCTTCTTACCAGTTGTGTCCTCACTACACCAACTATATTACTTGAATAGTCTTACTTAGTTTCCATCAATGACATCCAAACAAGTAACTCCCTATTAATGCACCCAAAATTAATCACAATGCCAACAATGGCTTATATGTGTCAAGTATATGAGGCTACCTACAAAATGTCAATATAATGTGGCATCAACAAGTGTTGTGGAGCACATAGCCTCAAGCTTGACTACTAAAATAAAGTGAGTCGACATAGGCTTGCAATCAACCATGAGGAACTGAGAAAGTAATTCAAGAGCATACTTGGATTGGGAATGTGTGATCCCTATTGAATACTATTTGATCTCAATACTGTAATACCCCAAAAATGGACTATAGGTTCATTAACCTCTTACATCAACAATTCAATCGAAATCGACATCAAAGTCCTAACCTAAGCACATCTGCACATCAATTTATCAAAAACCTAATTGATTATCTTAATTCTGCATTGGGGAATATTCCTTGAATATTCCTAATTTATCATAATTATCTTTAATTGAATATTATTTGGCGATAAATGACATTATTTATCCTAAAGTTGATTAATTGAATATGATGAATATTTAATTAATTAATTTAACTATGCCACTTAATTATTTAATTAAATTTAATTATATTTATTCCTAATTAATATTGTTTTTATTTTGATAATAAATCAAAATTCCTACAAACAATCAATTGAATATTTATTTAATTGATTTAAAATCAAAGTTGTCAAATTTAATGATTTAATTGGAATAAAGTTTGATTTAATAATTGATTAACCCATAAATCAATTGTTTTAATTCAAAATTAGTTAAGTGGAAAATAAATCAATTTATTAAATTAATTCACATTAAATCATGCACAATCAGAAAAGCAGTTAACTTTAAATCAATTTTCAATTTCAATTTGTTAACTTTCTAAACTCAACATCTAATGATGAGTTGAAAAAGAGAACTAAACTCTATTTTGAGATAAAAATTGCTTTTGCAGGATTTTATTAGTTTATTTATTCTTAATTTCTTGTTAACTCAAAAATCAACCTGAGTTTATCAAGAGTGATTTATGGCTTTTCTCAATGCATCCTCAAGCCCTAGATTTCTATAAAATCAAGGCTCAGCTCTTCACAAAACCACTCTCAAATTTGCACAATAACTCTGGCAAATTTTTAGCTGGAGGATCAAGCACTTGTGACAGGTGATTTGTGAGATTTTTCATTGTTGGTCATAAGCATTCATAGTTTTTAATAGCATATCATTCTTATATTAATTTACATATCATTTCAATTCAATTCTAGATTAGATTCATGCAGTTTTTCATTCTAATTGCATTCAAAATCCAAAAAAATAGATTAATATGCATTCATACAGTTATTCATCTTTTAGCATTAAATCCTTCATTTAGGTGTTGCATTATCACTAATCTCGATCTAATCTAAGAATACATACTCATACCTACTAGAAGGCTGTAAATCACTTGGTTAGCTTAGTTTCAATTACTTGCAGATTTTGATTTTGATAACCTCTAATGTTTTACTGAAGTGTTGTGTCCACAGCTAGGTATAATTTTCACACACACATTTTTGGCACCCACCGTGGGGCCCTGAAATAGGTTTCCATTTCTATTCTAACAATTTCATTCAATTTTCTATCATTTTTTGCCATTTATGCAATTTTTAGATTATGTCCATATAATTTTCGTACGAATTTGGTCAGAAAGTCATACCAGAACCCCTTGACTATCGTATGACAGTTGAGATTTTCAAGGCTCGTATCATAACTTACACATTATCATTTGGGAGCTACTCTGTCATGTGGGAAGACACCCACTATCGTACAAGTTTCCAAATTTTCATACGAGAGGTAACTTACTGTCGTATGAGTTTTGCCATTAGAATTCAATTGTTGTTTCAAATTTTCAGGCAGTTTTCCAGATTTGATTTTTGGATTTGGACTAACACCTAACCCTAACAATTTAGATCTTCTATTTCTGATTGGTATTTGCTAATTCTGATTAGAAAAGCGAAAAATTCCTAAAAACATGTAAAATCTACTAAGCGCGTTGTGAGGAATTCAGGTATTCTACTATGGTCTGATAACATTTCTATTTGGATTTAAAACAAACTCTCACGTGTCAAGCTTGCGTGCCTCTCCAAATTTCATAATTCACACTTCAGTTTTGGGCTATAAAAATGAACATAGATTTTCTTTTTGCATGTCTGTTACACATAGTAAATAGGCCCTATGAACACTATTTATGGATAATCTTGAGAGAGTGAGCTTCATTCACTTGTTCATGCAGGCGAAGCTCTTCTTGACAAATGATCCATTGTAGGTAGGGAGGATACTGAGATTATCTTGTGTACTACTTGGTTTGGTCCTTAGCTTTTGATCAATGTGTTCTCTCTCCAGAGATATCTATAGAGTATAGTTGTTGACATCACAAATCTTGGTGAGGTAATTTCAGTCTTAGTGTGTCAAATTAATCTATCTACTATGTTTGGGTAAAAGTGATAAGGCTAGAGAATTATGCTCTACTCCCTTTTTGGGTAGTATTAGAAACTCAAATCCTTGGACCTGGACCAAGTCCCCATGTGGTATCTTTTGTGAGTCACCTTTAGAGAGGGTTAACCATAGTGGACATTCCCTTAATTGGGTCAACCACATGGATGAAACCTCAAGTGGTAATAGCCATTTTCACTGTGGTAGAAACAACCGCTATATAAATGTCCTTGTGGAGGAAATCTTCACAAGTGTGATCTCTTGTTCGGCTGTCAGATCTCCCTAGCAGCTCTTGATTGATTAAATTCTTGGACTGTGTCAAAATCCCGGTGCACCTGGATTGGATTTTGCCCTCTTGAGATCATAAAATTTGCAAAGTCAGACCATTACTACAAACCTTAGTGAGGCCAAATTTTTCATTTTCTAAGACTATGTGCATTATTGAAATTTTTTTGGAACATACACAACTAGCATTCCTAGGGATTAGCACATTAAGTCACTTGATTGTTCATGTACGGGGTTTCTTTGTCCCCTGTTCATTGTTTTTAGATGTACTTGAAATCACTTTCTTTTTGTTCTGCGTGCTTGTTTACTTACTTGGTTATAAAAGATGAACAATCCAGAAACAAACTTCAAATCTGGACAGAAAACCTTGCAAAACACATTGATTCTGAAAACTAAGAAATTGCAAAATATAACACAAAAGTCCTTTCTAGAGTCAAAAGTCATCCCAAAGGATCAAAAATTCATACGAGTTTTGCCCCTTTATCGTATCAGAACCCCTAGATTGTCATATGAGAGCTTGTATATTGTCATACAAGTTTTGTAAAAAATCACAAGCAAAAATAAAAAACCTACTATCAACTGTCGTACGAGCATTACAATTATCATACGAGTCTTGTCAATTGTCATGCCAGAGCTTAGCCAGAGTCATATGAGCCTGGAGAAACTCATATCAGAAATTTGAAAATTTGCCAGAAACTTGCCAAAATTGCCAAACATCCAGTTTTTACAGCCTACTTCTAGATTTTGTCAAACAAATCATTTTGTGAGGAATAGAGAAGAAACCAAAAAGAATTCAATCATTTTCCTAAAGTGGTCTCTTGAGTCTGATCTAGCCTTCTGATTTATCAATTTGAGTCTTTTTCATCTTGTGTCAAAACCTTGTCAAAATTATCTTCAATTCAGTCTACAACAAAAACATCTAAGTGTTGCGAGCTCATGTCCACCATCTTTTGGGAATCTACCCATACTACTAGGGCACAATATCCTTCATTTACATCCAATCTATCTTCAATCAATCCAACCTTGACAAGGTTGTGTCATTTGATCTTCTTGAATCAAATCATTCCTCAGCTGTCTTCATCTTTCTCTGTTGATTCACCCAATGTTAATGGTGGAAACTAGAGCTTCATCACAACAAAAACAAGGAGAAAAACCTAGATTCTCTTTAGCTACATCTTTTGTGATTACTAAGACATTTCATCAACCTTTCGACACAACTAAATTTGTAGAAGATGCTCTTGGCAATGTTTACTTGATAGGTGGCTATGTCACTCCTCATGCATCAATCCATGTAGGTCATCAAGTGACTCCCCTTGCATCAATCCATGTAGGTCATCAAGCAACTTCACATCAATCAATCCCTGGTAGTTCTCTTAACAACACTATGTCTCAAGGAGGAGGCACAAGCCAAGGATCCCAAGGACATCAATCTCAACATGGTGTGGATCACAAACCCACACCTTCTAAAATTTCTCAATATCAAAATGATGATGACTTCAAGAGAATGATGAGGCATTTCTTGAAGGAAGACATATAAACATACTTCCTAGAGTTAGCTTGTCAAGGGGTAAAACTTCCTTCCAACTTTAATGTTGAATATATCATTATGCATGAGGAAGAAACTCTAATCACCGCTATGATGAAATAGATGCATGCCATGCAAGTCAAACTCAACAAAATCAAAAAAGAAAAGGAACCTAAGGAGTTCTCCATGGAGGCCCTATGTCCTTTTCCATTTGATAAAAACTTGTACATGCCACCGTTCCCAAAAAGAGTGGAGATGCCTAAATATGACAAATATGATGGAAACTTTGATCCTCAAGATCATGTCAGAGAATTTTGTACTCAATCTATGGAGTTCATGCATGAACCAACCTACCTAATGTGTCTTTTCCCTCGATCTCTGGGAGGGTCAGCTATTCATTAGTTCTCAAAAATGCCTCCAACAATCAAAACTTTTGAGTTAATCAAACTATTCTATCAACAATACTCCTACAACATCCAGCATCTAGTCACTATGATCGACATCTGCAATCTAAAATAGAACTCGGGAGAACCATTCCTAACTTTTCTCAAATGATGGAGGAAATTTTTTTCTCTATATGCTAGACCTATTCTAGAAACCAAGAAGCTAGAAATTTTCATCAACAACCTTGTTCCAGAGATCAACTACCATTTGCAAATGCAAAATCATTAATTCCTTTGATAAAATGGTAGAAAATGCAATCAAAATTGAGAAAGTACTTGTACAAAAAGGAGACATATCACTTCAAAAGGACAAGTATGAATCTGGATCTAATTCTAAAGACAAAGGCAAAAACTAGAACAAGAATAAAGGCATCATCACAGATGGTGTTGTTGATAATATACATGCCCCACCTAAGGTACCCACTTTCCATCTCACTGTTGGCACCCAAGCTATCAAAGCCTCAGAGGCAAAAGCAACAAAGTCAAACAAGAATTCATCTGACTATAAACCTTGGGCTACAGATCCTAAATGCAAGTTTACTCCTCTTGGAGACTCCTTGGAATCCACCATGAAAACTTTGTTGGCCAACAACATCATCACCTTGCCTGAGATAAATGTATTTGATCTTGAACCTAAACTAAAATGGTGGAGAGAGAATGATTTTTGTGACTTCCATCATAATAAGGGTCATAAAACTAATAACTACATCCACTTGAAACACATCATACAAGACAAAATTGATAATGGAGAAATCATAATTGACAATCATAAAAGCAATAATGATCATACAACTTTCATGGAGCCATTTCTAAAACATGGTCAAGGAGATTCATCTTCTCAGCCTAATGTGGGTGCTAAAGTCAATTATGCTTACTCTAGAAACAATAATGTCATAAATATGGTTGAACCATGCCTATCTAAGTGTTGCAATGTCATCACAATTGTAAGAAAGGATGGAGATAATCAATCAGCTAATGTAGTTACTCGATCACAAGCTCAGGCACATCTACAAGGACAAATCCTAGATTCATCAAATGTCCCTAAGATGCCTTTCAATCTCTCATCTACTTCTAAACAGAAGGTTTCCTCTAAATCATCAAATCCTAAAGACACGAAGCCAACATCATACAGTATTGTCCAACAACTCCAGCATACAAATGCAAAAATATCCATGTTTGAGTTGCTTCAGATATCTCTAGCTCATAGAGCCATTCTAGACAAAGCTCTGCTCAGATCCAATGTTCCTGACAACCTTGATTTAGACAGATTCCATATTATGGTTGGTCATCTGATGTCTCCTCAATATATCTCCTTTTCAAAGGAAGATGATAACTCCTTAACTCATAAGCATAAATAACCCTTGCACATTGAAGTCTTGATCCAAAACCATCATCTCAAACATGTGTTGATAGATGGAGGCACTAGTCTCAACATTTGTTCTTATACCCTGATCACACAACTAGGATTATCTGAAGCTATCGTTGATCCTAAGAAGAAGATAACTATCAAGGCATATGATGAACAAGAAATATCTTCCAAAGGAACAATTGTCTTACCTATCAAAACAAGTCCAGTTATCAGAGACATCACATGTCAAGTTTTTGATTTACCTTTGGCTTACAACATCCTTCTAGGGAAACCCTGGATACATGAAATGAGAGCTATTCCTTCCACATACAATCAATGTGTGAAATTTCCTTATGAAGGAGTAGAGGTAACGATTCCAGTTGATCTATCTACAATTTGCAATGCATTGAAAGAAAGTGTTGATAAAATTGTCCCTAATAATAGAGAATCTTCCACTAAGCAGCTAAACATTGCTTCAATGTCCAAGATAGAAGAACTTGCTAAAGAAATAAAAATTAAAGACAATGGTATGGGAGAATATATAATGGAACCTATTTTATCTCTCACATCTCTCCCATTGTCCCCAAAATCTTATGGACAACCTTCTGACAAATTCAGCTAAAGAATCCCAAGTCATATTCAATGGAAGTTTTGTCACAAAGAAAGTATCTAAACAAGAGTTTGAGGAAGAAGAATCCATTCTTGCATGGTTATACAAGGATGATTCTTAATCCCAATCAGTCCAGAAATGTGATTCTTCTTCAAGCAAAATTCCTCAGAAGTCATATGGACCAGGAGACAAATTGATCACAAAAATGGGATATACTGGAAAAGGACCTCTAGGACTACAAGGTAACGGTCTTCTATCACCTCTTGACCATCATATCCAAACAAACAAGAATACAACAGGTCTAGGATATCAAAAGAAGTCTTCCTATCTTAGCAAGAACTCTCCACATGTCTTAGAACATATTGAACCATCCACATCAATTCAACCAAAGGAAGAAAAAAAAAAATCTGACAGTGATGATTCAGTCACCACTGATGAGCTCATTCCTTATGATCATTTTCCTAAAGAAATAAAAGACCTCCTTGAGGCTGAGGATGACCCAATCAAAAGAATCAATGTGGTAGACACACAAGAACCTACCATGGAACAAGAGACAATTGCACCACAAGAACCAGCTGATCTTGAAGACAATCAAATAGACAAGGAAGAAGGTGGCAGCTATTCTGAGATAGATGCTCATGAGTATGAATTCAAATCAAAATCTAAAGGTAACCCTTCTTGGGGTATCCATCCTGACTTTACACACATTCTTAGATTTCCTAGAGGCATAGATGAGGAATCAAATGACTATGAATGGGGAGCCATTCCAGAGGAAGATGAGCTTATCACAGAAAAACATATTGATGTTTCTCACCAATATGCACCAAAACCCAATGTGAGTCTAGAGCGAAATGATGAACTTAATGAGTGTTATCCACCTATGGCTGAAATGGATTTCCACAATGACATTGAACCTATTCATGAATTGGACATTTTGAGTTGTAATATCACCTTTGAACTTGAGAGTGGGTTAGGACCAATGATGATAGATCCATATTCACAAATACTATTTCCCAATCTTTCACCGCTTTGACTATCCAACATCCCAAACTTCTTGACCAAACCTCCACAAATCTGAGCCAAGGTATCTATACTTTTCCAAATGACTATGCCCTTGCTTGCTACCTCAATGTAGTTGAGCCTATGATGAATTCCATTAGTGAACCAAGTGTTAGCATGATGGAGTCAGACATCAAGTATCTTAGTCAAAAGAATAAGAGTAAAAATAAAAAGAAAAGGAGTTCTGAGGGTGAAAACCACTTTGTGGAAATCTCAGAACCTATAAAAGTAAAAATAAACAATGTATCTAAAGGTGAAAACCTCTCTAAGGTGCCTAAGGATGAGATATTTGATTTCCTTCTGAGTCATTTATAAGACAGATCTCCAGTACTGATTGAGCCCACTCAATCCATCAACTTGGGAACAATAGAAGAACCATAGTTGATTCATGTAGCACAATCTTTATCAGAAGAAGAAAAGAAAAAAATTACCACATTCCTAATAGAAAAGAAGATCAACTTTGCATGGAAATATTTAGATATGCCAGGGTTGGATCTTGATCTTATAATGCGCCATCTCTCTATAGCTCCAAGAGTGAAACCTATCAAACAAAAATTGCGCAAGATGAATCCACATGTAGCACTTCTTGTAAAAGTTGAACTTGAAAAATTACTAAAAGTTGGATTCATCTGAGTTATCAACTATGCTGAATGGATATCAAACATTGTGCATGTTTCCAAACTAGATAAATCTATTAGAGTGTGCACAAATTTTAGAGATGTGAACAAAGCATGCCCTAAGGATGATTTTCCACTTCCAAACATTGATATGATAGTGGACATGACTGCAGGCTTCAAGATGTATTCTTTAATGGAAGGTTTTTCTAGATATAATCAAATCAAAATTGCTCCAGAGGATCAAGAGAAAACTACTTTCACATGTGTGTGGGGAACCTTCTGTTGGAATGTCATGCCATTTGGTCTCAAAAATGTAGGTGCTACATATCAACGAGCCATGACATCAATTTTCCATGACATGATGCAACGAACTATGGAGGATTATGTTGATGACACCTTGGCTAAATCAATGATAAGATCTAAACATCTGAATGAATTGAGAAAAATACCAGATAGAATGGAGAAGTTTAGTCTCAGACTAAACCCTAAAAAGTGTTCTTTTAGTGTCACTTCTGGAAAGATCTTAAGATACATTGTCTCAAAGAAAGGCATTGAGGTTGATCCTGCTAAAGTTAAAGCTATCATGGAGATGAAACCTCCCAAGAATATCAATCAAATGAGAACATTACAAGGGAGAGTACAATCTATTAGATGGTTCATATCTTAGCTAGCATACATATCACAACCTTTCACAAAGACATTACAAAAAGGTGTGACCTTTGCATGGAATGAGGAATGTGAAAAGAACTTTAGTCATATCAAGAAATTTTTATCAAATCCTCCTATTTTGATGCCTCCTATTCAAGGGAAGCCATTGATCCTATATGTCTCCACCACAGATACATCACTAGGGGCATTACTAGCACAACATGATGAGAACAAGAAGGAAAGAGCTATATACTATATAAGTAGAATATTGGTGGCATATGAGAAGAACTATTCTATGATAGAAAACGTGTGTCTAGCTGTGATCTTTGCATCACAAAAACTAATACACTACATGTTAGCTCATACTACACATTTGGTAGCTAAGATTGATCCACTCAAGTATCTACTAAGCAAAGCTGCCCTCATAGGTAGACTAGCTAAATGGGTGATGTTATTAAGTGAATTTGACATTGAATAAGTTGAAAGAAAAGCTATGAAGGGCCAAGTTATTTTTGATTAACTAGCTGACACACCTTTTTTTGATGATACACCAATGCAAATGGAATTCCCAGATGCCTCTATTATGAATCTTTCTTCTAGAGCATGGAAGCTATTCTTTGACAGATCCTATACACAGAATGGATCTGGAGTAGGCATATTGTTCATCACACCTCAAGGATACTCAATCCCTAAAGCATTCAGAATCAAGTTTCCTTGCACAAACAATATTGTTGAATATGAAGCTCTTCTTAATAGCATGAAGATAGCAATTGAGTGGAGGATAACAGAACTACACATCCATGGAGACTCACAACTTGTAATACACCAAGTCAATGATGTGTATCAAATGAAAGATGGAAAGTTGATCCCATACAAGAGAATGGTAGATGATCTAAAGAAATATTTCATATCTATCACCGTTGATCAAATTCCTAGAATGGGGAACAAAGCTATTGATGCCATGGCAATGCTATCTACTTTATTATAGTAGCCTAAACATGAGCTACACTATTAGTTCCTGGTAGAAGCACTATCTTATCCTGCATATGATTCCCCTGAAACCTACATGATCTGCACTATTATTGGTCATCATTCATCCTGATACAAAAAAAATTTCTCCTATCTCCAAGACCAAATCATTTCTGATACCTTCAACTGCCATGAGAAATGATACCTTATTCGAAATGCATCCCAGTATGTCATCATTGGTAATGATCTATACAAACGAGGTCTAGATGGTACACTCCTTAGATGTTTAGAATGGCAAGAGTCTCAATGTGCATTAGAAGAATTCCACAAAGGTATATGTGGATCACATTCCAATGGTTTAACACTAGCTCAAAAAATTATTAGGATTGGGTACTATTGGCCTGAAATGGAAAAAGAGGCTATCAAGTTTGCTAAGAATTGTCAAAAGTGCCAAGTACATGGTAACTTAATTCATGCACCAGGGAGAGATCTAATTCCTTTTACTACACAATGGCCTTTTCACCAATCGGTATTTGATCTTATCAGATCTATACATCCTCATTCTTCTAATGGACATACCCATATTATTACAGCTACAGACTATTTCACAAAATGGGTAGAAGCAGTCCCTTTGACTCAAGCAACTGGAAAACAAATATCAATGTTCATCTTGAACTACATCATATATCAGTATGGTATTCCACATTCTATAGTCACAATCAATTTAAGAATAGAGACTTAGATGATTTATGTGCTAAATTCAAGATTACACAACATTGGTCATCAATCTACTATCCTCAAGGGAATGGACAAGAAGAGGCTTCAAACAATAATTTATTGAAAATCTTTCATCATACAATTAATAAAATTGGAAGAGACTGGCATCTCATGATCAATCTAGCTCTTTGGGCCTACAGAACAAGTATCAGAACACCCACTGGGGCTACACCATTCACTTTAGTTTATGGGTCTAAAGCAGTACCACCTATTGAGGTTGAAATCCCTTCACTAAGAATCAGAATGCATGGTCTAGTAACTGATGATGACTACAAAGTGCCTAGGTTGCACAAACTTGAACTACTAGATGAGCACAGGCAAGCAGCATATGATCATCTCATAGTATATCAGAAAAGAATGTCTAGAGACTACAACAAGAAAGTCAGACATAGAGAATTTCAGGTTGGCGATCTAGTCTTGAGAGAGAATCCTAAAAATCAATCACATAGAGAACGCAAGGGGAAGTTTGAATCCAACTGGCTAGGTCCCTTTGTTATCACTGCTACTTTTAGCTCTAGATCCTATCAACTCTCAATGACTGAAGGAGAACAACTCTAAGAACCAATCACCATTCTCCATCTGAAGAAATTCTACACCTAAGTCATTCAATATTAAAAAATGTCCTGAAAAAATCAAAAAAATTAGAAAAAGTCCTAAAAAAATGAACATCTTAGTGAAAACCTAGCAATAGGCACCTTTATGTATCACAAAAAAATCAAAAAATATCAAAAGTACAAAAAAAATTGAAAAAAATGAAAAATACAAAAAAATGAGAAAAAGAAAACGTGCCTTGGTGAAAACCTGGAAACAGGTGCCTTGGTAGCAAAAATCGAATCTCTGCCAAGATGGTGAAAACTCGGCAAATGGGTGCCACTTGTTTCAAAATGCTCCATCTATCAGTGCAATCTTGGTCTTTCCCAGCTTTCAATCTTGCTTTAGTTTGTACATATCTCTTGGTTTGTTTTTGCATTCATGTTTTCAATAAAGTCAGTCTGTGGACCAATCGGCTCAAACGTCTGTATCCTATCAATGTTCAAACTTGGGGGCAATCAAAGTCATATCCTATAGTCTTCAGTATCTTAGACATGTCATATCCAGTCAGGGCCCTTTGAAGCTACATCTGAGTCAGTCATTCTGTCTCCTCTCTAGAAAGGATTTTGCATCTACAACAACGCAATCAAACATCAACAACAAATTGAAAACAATCTATGTTTTACATGTTTTTATCTCCTTGTATGCTTACTGATTCACATTGAGATTTTTGCATATTGTGTCCTTTCGAGCTCTTTGATGATGTCCTTTATAGGATTTAGAGGGTGATGAATAGGGGCATACTCTTTCCTTTGTCTTCTGCTTGTATGTGAAAATCTAACAACTTTGGAAATTCTGGATTGAAATGGTGTCCATCTGTAAGAGCCTCCATCTCATATTGGATGGCCATGTGCACCTCGACCATTGATACCCAAAAAATTCAAGGAAGTTTGATCTAACATAATCTTTTTGAATGATTTCTTACTCATACTGTGAAACGCGATCTTACCTAAGGATGTGAATGATAAAGGGTCACTACAGGTAATTCACACTGGATTTAGAATGATCTCTTGACTATTTGATGTGTTTGTTATGCAAGGCATATTCAGGTCATCACAACGTTTATGTTTTGATTCTTATACAAATTGCTATATCAAAATGGACATGATATTTAGGTCATCCTAGTATTTATGCCTTGGTGCTTATATCTAATCCGACATTCCAAAAAAAAAATCAATATTCATATGTTCATGTTTGTCTAACCAGTGGGTGTTGTATTGACTTTTGAGCATACAAATCGATATTCATATGTCTATGGTTTCATAACTAGTGGATGTTGTATTGATTTATGTGGTTACCTAATAAAAATTCAATGATGAAAATGACCGACACATGATCAGTGACTAGGTCTTAGGTTTGTATCTCATTTTTCTCTTTGCATGATTGCATTTATCTCACAATTGCCCAAATTAGCTTGATGCTTAACGATTCTTCAAAACTATGCTAAACATATCATAAGCACTGAGTATCACATGAAGGTCTTCTTAACATATCACTAAGCAAGCACCCCTGGCTAATTTGGACGTTCTATATCCATTTTTCAAGATCAAAATCAAAATTTGAGATCATTTACTTTGTCAAAATCATGATTTAAAATTTTCAGACCCAGGACGGCCGACTGCTTGCATAATCAACCTTCAATCATCACAGAAATCCAGAATTCAACTTAACTGATTATCTTACATCAAGCTATCAAAATTTCAACTTGGTCACCCATGGTCAACTCATGGTCAAACCTAGTCAAACTTGGTCTCCAAGACCTCCAAATGATACAGAACATATTTCTAGACGTGTACAACCAATTCTCAAATCAATTAACATGCTTCTAAACCACTTAACACTGACTTTTCTTGTCAGATTTTGATTTTCATCCCGAAGGGGGCATGGTATTGCACATCATTCAAGTTTGTAACTTAATCAAATCTTTCCTCAGTAATCAAGACAACAACCA
This sequence comes from Chamaecyparis obtusa, assembly GCA_027943335.1. Taxonomy (NCBI): domain Eukaryota; kingdom Viridiplantae; phylum Streptophyta; class Pinopsida; order Cupressales; family Cupressaceae; genus Chamaecyparis; species Chamaecyparis obtusa. The sequence continues at coordinate 924,174 of BSBK01006996.1, forward strand.
CATCTAGTTGTTGATTCATCAAAAGACCTCGTCCCTAGGGGAATATCACTTGGGGCATATCAGATTCATCGAGATCCATATCAATCTGGTATTCTCTATCTTGTAAACTCTATCATCTTTTCGTAACCATCGGTTCATTAGTGTTATTTCCTTGATTCTTCATAACTGAAGGGTTTAGATGTGATACCATTTCGATAACTTTGGACAATCAAGTCTGGAATCAGGTCACTCACTTCTTTGTAATCATAAAGTTTAGAATCAAGCATTTTGATACTTTTTCGTAATCACCGGTTCATTGTTGTTATAGTTGACATCATCATGATTCTTGGTCAACTAGGATGTGAATCAGCTTTTCCAATCTTTCAATCGGTTTCTATCTCAAAATCGGTTTATCTCTCAAATCAGTTTCAACATCAAAAATAGATTAATCTTTGAACCACTGCGCTTCACACAATAATTCAAAGAGGGGCAAAATGTAATACCCCAAAAATGGGCTATAGGTTCATTTACCTCTTACATCAACAATTCGATCGAAATCGACATCAAAGTCCTAACCTAAGCACATATGCACATCATTTTATCAAAAATCTAATTGATTATCTTAATTCTACATCAGGGAATATTCCTTGAATATTCTTAATTTATCATAATTATCTTTAATTGAATATTATTTGGCGATAAATGTCATTATTTATCCTAAAGTTGATTAATTGAATATGATAAATATTTAATTAATTAATTTAATTCTGCCACTTAATTATTTAATTAGATTTAATTGCATTTATTCCTAATTAATATTATGTTTATTTTGACAATAAATCAAAATTCCTACAAACAATCAATTGAATATTTATTTAATTGATTTAAAATCAAAGCTGTCAAATTTAATGATTTAATTAGAATAAAGTTTGATTTGATAATTGATTAACCCATAAATCAATTTTTTAATTCAAAATCAGTTAAGTGGAAAATAAATCACTTTATTTATTAAATTAATTCATATTAAATCATGCACAATCAGAAAAGAAGTTAACTTTAAATCAATTTTCAATTTCAATTTGTTAACTTTCTAAACTCAACATCTAATGATGAGTTGAAAAAGACAACTAAACTCTATTTTGAGATAAAAATTGCTTTTGCATGATTTTATTAGTTTATTTCTTCTTAATTTCTTGTTAACTCAAAAATCAACCCGAGTTTATCTAGAATGATTTATGGCTTTTCTCAATGCATCCTCAAGCCCTTGATTTCTATAAAATCAAGGCTCAGCTCTTCACAAAACCACCCTCGAATTTGCACAATTACTCTAGCGAATTTGCAGCTGAAGGATCAAGCACTTGCGACAAGCAATTTGTGAGATTTTTCATTGTTGGTCATAAGCATTCATAGTTTTTCATAGCATATCATTCTTAGATTAATTTAAATATCATTTCAATTCAATTGTAGATTAGATTCATGCAATTTTTCATTCTAATTGCATTCAAAATCCCAAAAAAATAGATTAATTTGCATTCATATAGTTATTCATCTTTTAGCATTAAATCCTTCATTTAGGTGTTGCATTGTCACTAATCTCAGTCTAATCTGAGAATACATACTTGCACCTACTAGAAGTCAGTAAATCACCTAGTTAGCTTAGTTTCAATTACTTGCAGATTTTGATTTTGCTAACCTCTAATGTTTTACTGAAGTGTTGTGTTTGCAACTAGGTACAATTTTCACACACACAAATACTAATAAATTAGTGCAAATGGCCTAATTCTACAATACCAAATCTATCTTGCAAAGAAGACTTGACATTGTTGATGAAGGATGAAGTACTTGTTATGATCGAGTCATCAACATAGAGCACAAGGATCAAATAAGATTCATCCTTTCATAGGATATAGACATTAGGAACTGAATGACACCTACTAAACCATGTTGAGAGAATAAATAATCCATCTTGGCATACCAATCCATAGGAACCTATTTGAGACCATCGATAGATTTCCTCAACCTAAAAATCAAAGAAGTATCTTGTATGAATCCCTATGGTTTCTCCATATAAATCTCCTCGTGAAGATCACCATGTATAAATGCATTCTTTACATCCATCTAATGTACAACCCAAACATGAGCTACAACAATAGAAAGTGTCAAATAAATGGAGTTCATCTTAGCTATAGGAGAAAATGTCTTAGTATATTCAACACCTAGAACCTATGAGAAACCTTTATAAACAAGATAAGATTTATACTTATCCACACTTTCATCCATTGCAAACTGAGTTTGATAGACCCACTTACATCAAACCATATTTATTCCTTTAGGAATAGGAACTGAATCCCATGTATGATTCCTCGTCAAAGAGCTATACTCTTCCTCCATGAATGAGTCACATTGAGGAACTCTAGATTCTTCCTAAAATGATTTTGGATAAGAATATGTAGCAATATAAGAATGTGGAAAAGATTGATGTTTAACCTTGTCCTTTGAGTGTCTCAAAGATCCCCTCATAAGATAACCTTCTAACTCAAGAGCCTATCAATCCCAATGAGGTCTATTAGAATATGTAGAATGAGTGTCCTCAATTTCAAGTGGACCCTATGAAGGTGTAATCATGTGATTCAAGGTTGAGGTGGAATCATCATCTAAGTCATTATCACTTTCTACTAGGGAGGAAGGAAGAGGAGTAGATGCCAAGATATGAGATCTTTCCTCAAAGTGTACACTCCTCTCAATGAATATCTCATGAGTCTTAGGATCCATAAGTCTATATGTCTTTGTACCTTTAGGATATCCAACAAATATGCAAGGCCTACTTTTATTTTCCAATTCTTCATCTTTTTGTGGAGATATTTGTGCCCAATTTGGAAAACCAAAGACTCTAATGTATCTCCCAATTAATTTTCTACCACACCAAGACTCAAAAAGAGTGATTCCCTTCAAATACTTTTGAGGAACTATATTTTGGATGTGTGTCATACAACATATAGCTTCTACCCAAAAAATTGGACTAATAGATTTAGCATGAATCATGAAACTATCCATCTCCTTAAGGGTTATATTCTTTCTCTTTACAACACCATTTTGTTGTGGAGTGTATACAATCGGGTGTTGAATATTGATTCCCTCAAGTGTGTATAATTCCTCAAGTATAATGTTCACATATTCCCTTCCATTATCTGTATGAAGAATCTTAAGTTGTATTCCTGATTCCTTCTCAAAATTATCCTTGAAGGATAGAAATATATCAAACACATCACTCTTGTGACTAAGAAAGTAGACACGTGTAAAGTGAGAGAAGTCATCAATGAAAGTGAGGACATAGAAATCATTTCCAAATGATGGTACTAGAAAGGTGTCTACATGAACACCCTAAAAATACACCATCTAAAAAGATTATATGAGGTAGACCTATGAATATATCCTTGGACCTTAGCTAATGAAGATAGTGGCTATTAATATGTCTAAACTGCTCATGTGATAACTTACTTTCTAAATTTGAGTGAGTAAGAAAGGTTGTAGAAGGAGAATTTGAAACAAAGTGGGAGAATGAGTAAATCATTGTGTTGTTATTATATTTCCCCATTTCAACCAAAGCATCATCCTTAAGTTCTTTTACCACAACTAAATTAGGTAGAAACTCAACTTTCATTCCATTTATATAGTGAGTGATTTGATAAATTTATTATTATCACCTATAAAGATGCGACATGCCTCACTTGTCTTCAATGAAGAAAAATGCTCCTTTGAAGAAACCATATGATTAGTGGCACCTAAATCAAGTATCCATTCTTTTGAAGAACTTGTAGTTAACACAAATTCTTTCCTTTTTCCTTTTGACTATGAGGAAGTGGAAGCCGATGAATCCTTCTTTTTGTAAGAATTTTGAAAATTAATTTTGTTTTTCTTTATAATTTTATTCAACTCAATAATTTTCTTACTATGATAATGATGCTCATTATGACCATCCATCTTGCACTAAGAAAAAGTTGGTCTCTCCTTCCAAAATGAATTTACCTTCTTTCTTAAATAAGATGAAGAATTTCCTTATTTTGAGGAGGTTGATTGTACCCTCTCTGTTAGGGTTTTGAAAAATATGAGAAATAAACAATATTAAGTTAATGCAGAAATAAAGGAGATAGAAAAAAAATAGCACTGAAATTTAACATGGTTCACCCAATATGGGATAAATCAACCATAGGAATCTACTAATTTTATTATCTAGCGAAGAGAAAATTACAATCTAATACATTACACATTACACCATCACTTATTTATAGGATCTTTAGATAGTTTACCAATATCAGTTAATAAGTTAACCCTAAAAATGCTTCACAAGCTAACTTAGGGAAATGCTTGATGAGTTATCCATAAATGCTTGACGAGTTATCCAAAAATACTTGAAGAGTGTATATAAATTTCTTAATCAATCAAATAAAACCAATAATCTCCACTTGGAGACTGACCAAGATCCACACTAAACAATCTCCCACTTGGAGACTAATCCTATAGAAACATCGCTACCCATGAAGGTCCCAGTAGATTAATGCACCTGGACTTGACTATTTCTTATTTCCACTATGATTAAGCTTGAATACCAATATAAACTGAGAAGGAAGTAAATTTCTCTCATGTTACTACCTTGATCAACATATATGTAGGATTCTTTCTTGTATGTTCCTCTTTGGCTTCAACTACCCATCCTCTAAAACTAATCATATGAAATGATACCAAAGTTGGATGTGTTTGGTCTTAGAGTGAAGGGATGAGCTCTTTGCAAGATAAATCACACTCTAATTGTCACTGTACAACTTTCTATGCTCTTTGTCTTTCCTAATTCCTTCATAAACCTTTGTAACCAAATCATCTCCTTACTATCCTCTGTACAAGCAACATATTCTATCCTAGAGGATTGGGGCCCAATTTGGTCAAGGGGTTGATGTCGGGGTATTAACAGGAGATTTAATTTTGTGGTTGGCCTAGATTATTTTTGAATCTCAAAATGATGGATTGAGTATAAAACCCCCCATCTCTTCTCATTTTGGTATTAATTACTATTGTCAAGTATCTATTATCAAGTGTTAGCATTTACCATCAAGATTTTCAAGCAATAAAGAGAAATTGCAAAATTAGATTCAAGATTTGAAGGCAAGAACCCAAGATCAAGTTTATCCAAGTCTCCAATTATTCAAGATAATTCAATTCAAACAAAATATTCTCCAAGTTGAAGCAAGTTTCTCTCCCATGATGGTCAAGTATAGGAATTATCAATCAAGCAAGAAGATCCTTCCTTCATTCACATTATCTCTCTATCATTGCAAGTGATTATCAAGCATATCTACATTTAAGATCTAGGAGTGGCATTCATATATCTATGCATTTGTGAGGGCATCGTTGATTCTACGTCATATTCCAAGGTCAACTCTTTGGATTTATATTGCATTCAAGCATCTTCATGGGTATGAGAAATTTCTACATCTATCCATGAGATTTTATGCAAGGTGAATCAAACATTTACCTTTTCACATACTTTTCTTTATAAAATTTATTTCTATTTTCAAGGTTAATTCCTAAACAAGGGTTTGACAGAGGTAAATCCATTTAGATACATTTTCCCATTTTTTGTGTGTAGAAACAGGTTATAGAGTTATTAGATGAAATATGGAAAGATCAGATACAGTTGGAGGACCTAAATTTTTTTAGCTAAAATCACTAAGTACAAAATACCATTGGTGTTCTATCCCAAGGTACAGGGAAATTTCTTTCCCTATCCCCTATATTTTCAACCCAGATTTCACACAGAAGTCAAATTTGTGCTTTGGATTTTATTTATGTACATTTCTACTCTCTATTAGTCTATATCAATCATTTATTTCCATTTTTTTAGTAACTTGTCTAATTCATCATCTACATTACATTATTTCATCATTTATATTTTTATGATTACATATTTTAGAGAAGGATCTAATGCAAGAGCATCTTGGGTCCTTGGCAATCCTGTGTCACCAAAAAAAGAATTTGGAGTTTTGTCTGTGTTGCTCGATTTCTGCTTTGACCAAGTTGGTCAGTAGTTGGTCAATTTCCTTTGGTTACCAAGTATGGTCAGTTCTCTCCTGGGTGGTCAGTTATTTCATTGGCACTTGGCATTGCCTGTGTGCTGCTTGGTTATCTTGCTTACCGATGGGACTAGTTTTATTTCTAGTTGTGGCTGACTTGTGCATTTATATTGGATCATAGATTTAATGTTTGCATCCATCATTGGGAAGCATGTGGTCCCAGATTTGACCATTACTTCCATGGATTGTGGATCTGAAGGCTGACTCATCTCGGTAGCTTCTTGTATAAATGTAGTTGTTTGGCTATAGTTTAGAGTCAATTTTTAGATAGAAGATAGTAGACATTAGATGGGAGATTTGTAATAGATCCTCACATGTTTGAGGACTTATGAGATTCATTGTCATATTAGGCCATAACCAGGAAGGCCTTACAGCCCGGCATGTATGGTTCTAATTGATAATAATATATGAAAGATCTAGCATTCTCTCTCTCACTGTTGTTGTTTGTTGCTTCTGCATGTGTGTTGCAGGCTTGGATCATTATGGTGTGCCATCCTTTGGCCCCTCTTTCTCCCTATCTTGCACTAGGTGGTATCAAAGTGAGGTTAGATCTTGATCTAGTTCTATAGATCTAGGTTTGTAGGTTCCTCTTGAAGCCCTACTTAATTGTTGTGGGGTAGCAGATTACAATCTGACCTGCAATTGCAGAGGGTTGTCAAGATGGCTTGTGGGAGGCAAGATGAAAATCCAGGATTGGTAGATATGCTAAGGCAAATTGTTGCTAGGCTAGAAGCGATGGAGATAGCCCAAAGAAGAGGCAGACATCTTGAAGATGTTAGTGATGATGAAATTGAAGAAGAACAGGCGAATGCAAAACTTGCACTTGTTATGGATCAAGGTGAAGAAATATTTTTGAAGGCTTTGACAAGTTTGAAGTCAACACCACATTTCAATCCTCCTGAGTATGGTGGAAAGCTAGATTCTAATGAATTGGTGGACTGGATCACTGAGATGGAAAAGTATTTTGAATATGAAAACATTCCTGAGGATAAGAAGGTGAAGATAGCAAGCACAAAGTTGAAAATTCATGCATCCTTATGGTGGGAACATCTGCAACTGGATAGAAAAAGGAAAGGCAAAGACAAAATCAAGGTATGGAGTAAAATGGTGAACAAATTGAAAGGAAAGTTCTTATCTTGTGATTATCAGATTAACCTAGTTTGGTGAATGCAAAGTTTGAGACAGAAAGATAGCTCGGTAAAAGAGTATACTAAGGAATTCTACAGATTACATATTAGATCTAGACATGATGAAGATGATGTGGAAAGAATCGGTAGATACCTAAATGGTTTGAGAGTTTCCATCCAAGAGGAAATTAGTATGGTCAAGTTGGAGAACATTGAAGAGGCTTATCAATTTGCTTTGAAGGCCGAGGAGAAATTGAACAAGAGACATGAGAAAAGATAGAGAGGTTGAGGTGGTAGATTCCCTAGAGGAAGAGGTAGATCTAATGGTGAAAATGGTAGATCGGAACCTGAAAATAAAAATCTAGAAAAAGGCAAGACCGAGTGGAAAGGTGAAAGTTCTAGAGGCAGAGGCAGTAACTACCAAGGTGGTTATGGTAGAGGAAGTTTCTGAGGAACTTATTATAATTGTGGAGAAGAAGGACATGGATCTTTTGAATTTACACAAGCTAGTAAGAAGGCTAGTAGCAATAGAAATGCTTTGGTGCAAGAAGAGTCACCGAATGAACCTAAGAAATAAAATAACTTGATGGTAAGGAGAGCACTGTGGAATGAAAGCAAGAAGGAAGATCCGGTAAGGAAAAGTTTGTTCAAAACCAAATGTAGAGTTTATGACAAAGTTTGGAAGGTAATCATTGACAGTGGTAGCTCAGAGAACCTCGCATCTGAAGAGATGGTCACAAAATTTTAGTTGGAAAGGTTGGTACACCCGAAGCCCTATCAAATTTCATGGATCAAAGATGAGCATACACTCCTAGTAAGTGAACAATGTTATGTAAATTTGAAGATTGGAAAATACTATGATAAGGTTTTATGTGATATCATGCCTATGGATTGTTGTCATATTTTGTTGGGTAGACCTTGGCAATATGATAGACATGCTATATATGATGGGAGATTGCATAAGTATACTATTGTGGCTGATGGAAAGAAACAAGTCTTGTTACCATTAATGGAAGAACCTATTAGTAATGTTTGCATAGCTGTGAAAGTTTTATTGATGGAAGGAAGAAAGTTTTTTAACTCATTGAAGAGGAATGATGTATGTTTTGCAGTGATTCCTAATAAGCCGAATAAGAAAATAGAGGATAATGTCCCTGAGGAGATTGATAAGTTACTCACTGAGTACAGTGATATCATTTCTAATAATGTACCTAATGGTTTTCCATGGAAAAGAAGCATTGATCATTGTATGGATCTAATCCCTAGAGCTAGTTTACTGAATAAGGCACCTCATCAGTTGACACCTACTAAGAATTAGGAATTGAACCAACAGATTCAAGAGTTGCTAGAGAAAGGTTTGATCAGATAAACTTTGAGTCCTTGTGTAGTACCTAATGTATTGGCACTGAAGAAGAATGGTGAATGGAGAATGTGTATTGATTCTAGAGAAATCAATAAGATAACAGTGAAGTATAGGTTTCCTACACCGAGAATGGATGATATAATGGACAGTTTGACTGGAGCAAAGTATTTCACAAAGATTGATTTGAAAAGTGGGTATCATCAGATCAGAACTAGAGAAGGTGATGAATGGAAGACTACTTTCAAGACAAAGGAAGGTTTGTATGAGTGGTTGGTTATGCCTTTTGGTTTAACTAATGCACCGAGTATTTTTATGAGGTTGATGAATGAAGTTTTGAAGAAATTCTTGGGTAAGTTTGTGATTGTATATCTTGATGATATTCTAATATTTAGTAAGACTAGAGAAGAACATTTGTTGCATGTTAGACAAGTTTTGCAAAGGCTAAAAGAGGAAAAGTTGTTGATAAATCTGAAAAAGTGTTCATTCATGAAAGAAGAGATTGTGTATTTGGGACTTGTTATTTCAGCTAATGGTTTGAAGATGGATCCTGAAAAGGTTGAAGCTATTTTGAATTGGCCTACACTTTTGAATGCTAGTGAGGTAAGATCATTTCATGGTTTGGAAAGTTTTCACTGAAAGTTCATAAAGAATTTTAGTTCAATTTGTAATTCTATGACAGAGACTATGAGAGGAGACAAAAGAGCATTCAAGTGGACACATGGAGCTGATAGAAGTTTTGAGACTATGAAGCAGAAGGTTGTTGAATTACTTGTTTTAGCATTACCTAATTTCAGTAAAGTATTTCAAGTAGAATGTGATGCAAGTGGAAGTGCAATTGGAGCTGTGTTGAGTCAAGAAGGTAAACCTGTTGCTTTCTTTAGTGAAAAGTTGAATGATGCTAAAAGGAAATATTATGTGTATGATCAAGAATTCTATGCTATTGTTCAAGTGCTAAAGAAATGGAGACATTATTTGATACTGAGTGAATTTGTGTTGTATACTGATCATAAGGCTTTACAATATTTGGGTAGTCAGAATAAGGTGAATTAGAGACATGTGAAATGGGTTAAGTATTTGTGATAAAGCATAAGAGTGGAGTCACTAATCAAGTTGTTGATGCATTGAGTACAAGAAGATCTTTGATAACTGAGATGAAAATTGAAGTTCTTGATTTTGATGAGATGAAAGGTTTGTATGAAAATGACCTTGATTTTTCTAAGTCGTGGAGAAAGTGTAGAGCACCTATTCAAGATCAACAAGATACTAAATGGGATGAATATTTTATTTAGGAAGGTATGTTGTTTAAGGGTATTCAGTTGTGTATACCGAGAGGATTAATCAAAACTAATATGATAAAAGAGAAACATAGGAGTGGTTTGGTTGGACATTTTGGCATTGATAAAACATGGAATTTGCTTAAGGAAAAGTACTATTGGCCGCAATTGTATAAAGATGTTTAGAAATTTTTGAAAAGTTGTGGAATTTGTCAAGTTGCAAAAGGAGTAAGTTAGAATACTGGATTGTATACACTGATTTTTGTCCCTGAGAAACCTTGGATTGACATCAGTATGGACTTTTTTCTTGGCTTACCGAAGATAGTAAGAGGTAATGATTCTATATTTGTCATTGTGGATAGATTTTCTAAAATGGCACATTTTATACCTTGTAGAAAGACATCAAATGCAATACATGTTGTAGATCTTTTATTTAAGGAAATTGTCAGATTGCATGGATTACAGAGGAGTATTATCTCTGACCGAGACAGTAAATTTGTTGGATATTTTTGGAAAACCCTTTGGAAGAAATTTGGAACTGAGTTGAAATATAGTTCTACATTTCACCCACAAACCGATGGACAAACTAAAGTTGTGAATTGAAGTTTGGGAAATCTTTTGAGATGTTTAGTTGGAGACACACCGAGTAATTGGGATTCTATGTTGGCACAAGAAGAGTTTTCATATAATAATTCAATGAATAGGAGTACTGGAAAGACACCAGTTGAGATTGTCAATGGCACACAACCGAGAGGAATATTTGATTTGAGAGATATTGCTGATGAGAATAAGAAAAGTGTTGAAGGACTAAAGTTTGCTGAGTACATGAAGACATTGCATGAAGATGTGAAGCTGAAGCTGGAAGATAGTAATCAAAAATAAAAAGATAGAGCTGATAGATCAAGGAGACATAAGACTTTTGATGTTAGTGATGAAGTGATGGTTCATTTGAAGAAAGGTCAATTTCCTGTTGGAACATATGGAAAGCTGAAGATGAAGAAGTTAGGACCTTGCAAGATTTTGAAGAAATTTGACAGTGGAAATGCATATGAAATTGAGTTACCTGATGACATGGACATATCACCAATTTTCAATATTTTTGATTTATATGAGTATCATGAACTTGATGAAGAAGTAACAGTACTGATAGAATATCCTAAGAAGAAAAATGATGAAGTTGAATAGATTTTGAAGGAAAGAGTTGGCAAAAGTACAAGAGGAAAATAGTACACAGAATATTTGGTTAAGTGGAAGAATAGACCGATGGAAGATAGTTCATGGATTTTAGAGTCTGAGTTGGATGCAGCTCAAACTAGGCCTACCAAATGATTTAGAGAATCATTTCAAAAAAAACCCATGTGTCTGATGCAGGAGCATCTCAGGTCCTTGGCAATCCTGTGTCACCAAAAAAAGAATTTGGAGTTTTGTCTATGTTGCTCAGTTTCTACTTTGACCAATTTGGTTGGTATTTGGTCAGTTTCCTTTGGTTACCGAGTGTGGTCAGTTCTCTCCTGGGTGGTCGGTTATTTCACTGGCACTCGACATTGCTTGTCTGTTGCTCGGTTATCTTGGTTACCGACGGGACTAGTTTTATTTCATGTTGTGGCTGACTTGTGCATTTATATTGGATCATGGATTTAATGTTTGTATCATTCATTGGGAAGCATGTGGTCCCAGATTTGACTGTTACTTCCATTGATTATGGATCTGAAGGTCGACTCAGCTCGGTAGCTTCTTGTATAAATGTAGTTATTTGGCTGTAGTTTAGAGTTAGTTTTTAGATAGAAGATAGTAGACATTAGATGGGAGATTTGTAATAGATCCTCACATGTTTGAGGACTTCTAAGATTCATTTTCATATCAGGTTGTAATCGGGAAGGCCTTATAGCCTGACATGTATGGTTCTAATTGATAATAATATATGAAAGATCTAGCATTCTCTCTCTCACTGTTGTTGTTTGTTTCTTCCACGTGTGTGTTGTAGGCTTGGATCATTAGGGTGTGCCATCCTTTGGCCCCTCTTTCTCCATGTCTTGCGCCAGGATCACTATACCACTTATTATTTGAGTCTCCTCTTTAACCTAGTGCGGCATCTTCCTTTTGACATGTGTAATTCATGAAAAGGAGAAGTGATTTTACCTATTTGCATTGTTCCCCTTTTTTTTATGCACATTTTTGGAGAACCTAACTCTTCTTACATACTTATAATTTTGGTAGTTAGATACTGTTTGCATATCTAGATCTATTTTGCATGATATACATTAGATTTTCTTTTATTGATGGTTAGACATGTTTTTCATTTTAAAATTTTCTATTTTTCTTAGTTGAATCACATATCTCTTTTAAATTTTACATTTTCATTAGATACAGATTTATTTCATTACCTTTTGCATGAGTTTTATCATCTTGATTCCTACCTATAGAGTTTTGGTTAGGAGAAGTTGTAGACATATGGGTTCCTTTGATCTTGATTCCTCTATTTTTCCTAGGAATCTTGATGAGACCAACATTCCTACCAATGAAATTAATCCTATTATTGGGAACAAGTCTTCCCACTTTTCTACTTATGAATATGAGGCCTTAAGATTCCTTCCTATGCAAGTTCAAAAAATTTCCCACGACTTTAAAAATTTTGAGCAATGATTAAGAAAGAAAACTCTAATCTTGAGGTCATATCCATTGTAGAGTGTTTGAGGAAGATAATTCATAATAATGAACATGGTGTTAATGTCTTGCATATTATCTCTCATCTCATTGATAATAATGTCAAGCCTATTAGATATTGTGGCCAAGACCTAGGTTTCATTCCACCTACTACTAGTGTTGAGACCTCCATGCCTATTTCTACCTCCATTCCTAGTGTGTCCACTTATGATCCACCCATTATCACTTCTTCCATTCAAAATATTAATCCTACACTTGTTAGCATTCCTAATCCTATTGTTCCCACTATTCCTTCAAGTGTTCCATGTATTTCCTTACCTTCATCAATGCCCACATACAATAGTGTTCCTTTTTCATACTCTATTATTTCTTCCATTTCTCATAATGGTCCAAACATTTTACACATATCTCCTACCATTCTTTCTACTGATTATACTATTAGTATCTTGGCTCAAACTATGTCTTCATTGCAACAAAAAATTTATTCCATGACCCAATCCAAATTCAACATTCCTACTTGTGACATTTCTAGTCCTTTATCCTTGGATATCAACCGTACTGTCATTCCTCAATACATGGAATTTACCTTCTTGTTGAAAGAAGATGAATAATTTCCTTATTTTGAAGGGTTTGATTGTGCCCTCTTTGTTAGGGTTTAGGTAGATTGAAAAATAAATAATATTAAGTTAATGTAGAAATAGAGAAGATAGAAAAATAAATAACATGGAGATTTAACATGGTTCACCCAGATACATCCACTAGAGAAATAGTTTCCCACTAATTTTATTATCTAGCAAAGAGAAAATTAAAATCTGATACATTTCAAATTATATCATCACTTATTTATAGGATCCTTAGGTATTTTACCAATGTCATTTAACAGGTTAACCCTAAAAATACTTGACAAGCTAACCTAGGGAAATGTTTGATGAGTTAGATAAAAAAATCTTGACGAGTGTATAGAAATTTCCTAATCAGTCATCAAAGACCAACAATCTCACACTTGGAGACTGATCAGGCTCCACACTAAACAATCTCCCACTTGGAGACTAATCCTATAGCAACACCACTACCCATGAATCTCCCATTAGATTAATGCACCTGGACTTGATTATTTCTTATTTTCACTATGATTAAGCTTGAAGACCAATAGAAAATGACAAGGAAGTCAATTTCTCTCATGTTACTACCTTGATCAACATACATGTAGGATTATTTCTAGTATGTTCCTCTCCAGCTTCAATTGTCCATCCTCTAACACTAAGCATATGAAAAGATACCAAAGCTAGTTGTGTTTGGTCTTAGAGTAAAGGGGTGAGTTGTTTGCAAGATAAATCACACTCTAATTGGAACTGTACAACTTGATATGCTCTTGTGTCTTTCCCAATTCCTTTGTAAACCTTTGTAACCAAATCATATCCTTACTATCCTTTGTAAAAGCAACATATTCTATCCCAAAGGATTGGGGCCCAATTTTTCCTGGGGGTTGATGTCCGAGTATTAACATGAGTTTTGATTTTGTGGTTTGCCTAGATTATTTTTTGAATCTCAAAATGACGGACTAAGTATAAAACCCCCTATCTCTTCTCATTTTTGTATCAATTACTATCATCAAGTATATATTATCAAGTGCTAGAATTTACCATCAATATTCTCAAGAAATCAAGAGCAATTGAGCAATTGGATTCAAGATTTCAAGGCAAGCAACCAAGATCAGGTTTCTCCAAGTCTCCAATTCTTCAAGATCATTCAAGTCAAAGGCGATCTTCTACAAGTTGAAGAAAATTTCTTTCCCATGATGGTCAAGTATAGTAATTCTCAATCAAGCAAGAAGATCCTTCCTTCATTCACACTATCTCTCTGTCATTGCAAGTGATTATCAAGCATATCTACATTCAAGATCTAGGAGTGGCATTCATAAATCTAAGCATTTTTTAGGGCATCCTTTATTCTACGTCACATTCTAAGGTCAAATCTTTGGATTTCAAGTACATTGAGCATCTTCATGGGTATAAGAAATTTCTACATTTGTCCATGAGGTTTTATGCAAGGCGAATCAAACATTTACCTTTTTACATACTTTCATTGATAAAATTTTATTCTATTTCCAAGGTCAATTCCTAAACAAGGGTTTGACCAAGGCAAACCCATTTAGACACCTTTTTCCCATTTTTTTGTGTGCAAGAATAGACTATAGAGTTGTTACATGAAATATGGAAATATCAGATACAGTCAAAGGACCTCAAAAAAATAAGCTAAAATCACCAAGTATAAAATACCATTGGCATCCTCTCCCAAGGTACAGGTAAATTTCTTGCCCTATCCCTTGCATTTTTTGCTCAGATTTCACACAAAGGTCATATTTGTACTCTAGTTTTTATTTTTGTACATTTCTACTCTCTATTAGTATGTATCAATATTTTATTTCCAATTTTTTAGTAACTTGTCTAATTCATCATCTAATTGATATTGATGTGCAACATATTTTCATTTCTAATTTACAAAAATACATTAGAGATAAGATTCTTCTTTTACCCAATTATGTGTAGTACTTCATAATTATCAGCTACAAGTGAGTCAGTTTGAGAGAATCACTCTAATGGCTCTAGTTAATAAGAGTGATTTTGCATCCCAATCTTATAACAAGTTTCAAAAACCAAAGAAATTCATCAAAATCAAGAATCCATCCATCTATGTTGATGAGAAACTAGCAACAACATCCAAAGGTGTGGCTCTTTTATCATCTATTTTTAGACTTCATAATTTTACTCAATTTTATGAATCCTTTCATAATGTGATGTTGAATTTCATTAATTCTAAAGTGTTAACTCTTCCTCCTATTAAACTAATTGACATGTCCAAACCTTTTCCCAAATCTTTTGATGACAAATATTTTAGTCAATACCATTGTCAACCCAGTCATGATACTAAAAGTTGTTTCCATTTGAAATTTGTTATTAAAGACCTCATTGATTCTAATAATATATCTATTAATGGTTTTAATGATCAAGGAAAAAAATCCATAGCACCTCTGAATCAAAAGTTCAAATCTATACCAATTCTTTGTCATCTCATACAACCAATACTGTTGAGTCTACCTAGTCTTTTCCTTCTTCTTCTACCCATGTTGTTGACTATGATGATAAATGTATTGAAGCCAACACTATTGTCAACCTTATTAATCAATTCAAATCTGAACCTAATCTTTGCATTACCTTTGACCCTAGTGAGACAATTAAAGCACCTAATGGTCCTCTTTACATTGTTGCAAAGGTTAATGGTCTCTTTTATCATGGTGTCCTTATTGACCCTACTTGCATGGTGAATGTGATAGCAGAGGAATATCTTTATAATAGACAATTGTACATGACTTCTATGACAAATCTGATGTTATGATTCAAACTTGCAATGGTTTCACCTTTCCCACCAATGGTTCTATTATATTTCCCATAGAATTTGGTGGTATAACTCTAGATGTCACCTTTGTTGGTATCCTGACTTCTTATCAGTTTCAAGTAAAGCTTGGTATTCCTTGTCTTACTTCCATGAAATTTGTTTCCTCTCATATCCATAAGTGTTTTAAGTTTCCCCACAAAGGATAAATCATCACTGTTAATCATAGTTTCTATCAGCATTCAATACCGATTCCTTTGACCTTGACTTATTTTGGCCTTCCATACCTCAACCAACTCAATCCCACAAATACAATCTCTTTTGATCATATCAGAAAAGAAAAAATCCAAAATATTTGTGAGCTTAGCAATCCTAAGGATGTTCCATCTCCTTATCCTAGACCTAAACCTCACCCTAAACCACCTAAACCTCTTATATATGCTTCTATTCCACTTCCTATATCTTATAAACATTATGCCAATTCTATCTCTCAACCTAGTAAGGATCCTTTTTTTCTTCCTCCTAAAGAAGAAAAGGGCTTGATAATGATTGATCCTGAACCAAACCAAATCTCTAACATAACCAAGTGTAACCATTTTTCTCATTATCACCACCATAAATGTTGTTCTAGATCCCTGATGTGAGTGTTCCAAGGTGTGCTTGCACTGCTTCTCAAGAGACCTAGTTTGTCTCTTCTAGGTACCTAGTCTCCCCTAGGTCCTAATTGGTTTAGATAATTAACTAATCCCAATCCTAACTCCTCTCCAAGATTTTTATCCTTTGTGCTTAACCTTAGAAGACTAACACCCTAGTTTTAGTACTCTTCTTCACACTCACTTAGAAGGCTCTAAGTGCTAAATCTTCCCTAATGTCATCCTTCATTGCAGGGAATTTCTCCATCATGAAATTGTTCATATCCTATCCAATTTGACTCATTTTGGAAGGATCTTGCATCATTTTTCCATCGGCTTCACTAGTTCACCATAGGAGACCTTAAAAATAGGTTATTTCCTTGTAGCCTTTACCAGTCCCTTTTTCCCCTTTTTGGAAAAACTTTCCCAAACAACTTTTCAAACTGAAACTTGAATCGGATACCCTTTTGGAATTTTTAAAACATTCATAAGGGTTCTGGGTCTGACAAGGGGTTCCTACAAACTAGGACAATAGGCCTAATAGACCTAATTTCTAGGACTGAATAGTGAAACTTGGTTGAAACTTTCTCAAACCAAATCCTTGGTGATTGGTATGACCTCCATCTACATAGAATGGTTAGATATGGTGGTCACTGTAATCATCTAAAAATGGTCATCTAGACTATTAGCCCCTTTCTAGCATTATTTGCTAAAATCATCAATTGCTTATTCTTGATCAAATCCTAGTTCTATCATTTATTTGATTTTATTCTATGGGCTAACCATTTTATCCTAAGTCTTTATTTAATTAAAAGGAATTTCCTCCCCTTTTATTAAATAAAAGCCCCCACTTTTCCTCTTATCCTAAGTTGCACAAATAAAGCATTATTCCTATTTTATAAAAAGGGAAAAAAAACTTTTTGTCTCATATGGGCACAAAAGTCAACTCTTATTTTCTCATTGGAGGAATCTTGTGCACATGGATTTCTCATCTTTGATGCTCCACCGTTGATTAAATCTTTTGCCTCTTAATCTCCATGGTCCATTCCTTCTCATTTCTTATAAAAGGAGAGCTCTCTTCTTCATTCTAGATCTCCAACTTTTTATGCTAATGTTATGCTGCAGGTTTTCTAGGTCACTTTGGAGCTTTTGAAGATTTGGAGCATTCTTGGCTTTTGCATCTACATGTTATTCTAGTTTCATTTATCATGGCATTCATAGCTTCATATTAGCTTAGTTTCCTTTATGCTTTAGATTACTTCATCTAGCTTAACTAGGAGGCTTTGTAATACTTCTATCTTTCATTTCCATAGCTTAGCTTGCATTTCCATTTCTAGCATAGTTGCATTGCATTTTCATTTCTATTTGATTCTTGGGGATATTGACATTCTTTCCCTTGTCTTCATTTGAATCTTCCATTGCATGGTTTACTAGCAAGGTTATTGGCTTAATAGCTCTAGCTGAGAGCATTCTTAACACCCTTGCACTCCATGCCTAGGGAGCTCTAAATCAATTTCTCAAGGTTTCCAATCCATGGATTCTCTTGGAAGCAATGATTTAGAGAAGTGCACTATTTAGTGTGTACATTTTTGGCACCCACCGTGAGGTAGAGTAGACTAGCTTTGTCCCTTCTTTTTCTGCATTTCTGTCAATTTCTTTTAATTTTTCGGCAAGTTTTGAGCTTAATTTTTGGTCTCTATTTTTCTGTCTTAGAATATCATGCGATACTTCCAGAAGTATCGCATGATAGTTCTCTATATGTGCATGCGATACTTCACCTGTTGTAAGTATCGCCTGGCTATTGCAGAGAATATCGCTTGGTCTCGGGCTAAGTATTGCCTGGTATAGAGCGAAGTATTGCACAGACTAATATTATCACCCCAGTATACTGAGAAGTATCACACAATAATTCTAGTGTCTGTAATTATCACCTGTACTTGGTAGTGAGCTATTTTTGAGCTATTTTGTTTATCTTGCAAGATTCAGGTTCTCTGCTATCTTTTTGAAAAATTTTGAAAATTTCAGCATTTTCACTTTGGAAAACTGGCACCCATTTTTGAGAAATTTTCACAAACGGTATCAAAAGTTTAAGTGTGATATATCATTGGAAAGCTATTTCCGAGCTTGATCTAACCATGTTGGGTTCATTGTCAAATTTTTCTATTTGATGAGCTATTTTACTTGCAGATTATCTGATTTTTGATGTGCTAACCATTGTGGAGCTAACAAGTTGTGCTTGTAGGTGCTCTCATTGCTTGAAATTTGTCAAAAGAATGCATGTCAAAGCTTCAAATGCACAAGGGCTACTAATAGTTTTTGTAGGGCTGCCCAAAGCATAAAAACCCAATCAAGTGCTTGTTGTTTATTTCATTTTCAAGTGTGGCAATTACTAGTTGTTTCATTTCATAGGAACATAATATCTTGTTGTAGGGATTCTTGGGTGGTAGAAGTATGCTTTTCACCCTTGTGGTGAACCAGAAAATCTTGACCCATCTTTGGATTTTGAAAGCAAGAGGGTAATTGAACATTTTCTTGGTGTGTTTGGGAGAAAACTTTGAGATAGGGGAGTATGTTCTTCACCCTTGTGGTGAAACAAAAACCTTGAACCTCATAAGTTGATCCACTTTTTGTTTAGATCTTTAGAATCCTTTAGCGGGCCTACTTTTGAGAAATCAAGAGGAACGACCCAAGTGGGGACAAGCTAATATCGAGATATTCCAACCCACTATAATCTCAAGGCTATCAAGGACACAAAACCTTGGTAGACATAGTGCTTGTCTTCGCTTGATGTGAGTACTTGTGGGATTGTGACCATGAGGAAAGTATTGAGCAAGAATGCTTAAGGTACTCTTGAGGCCATGAGGTCTGTTACTTTCTGCAAGGTAAGGAGCCCCTTTGGGGAGCAAGAGGGGTGCTATGAATGGAAGCCCTTACTAAGAACCATAGGTAGAGGCCACCCTATTTTTCCACTTAGCTTCTTGGTGCAAGGATCGATCCAAGTGGAATAACCCAGATCACCCCAAGATTACTCACCATCTGTGTTCCTTTGGTTGTGTCATTGACACCTCCATGACAAAGCCAACATCTATTGTGGGCAACCACTTTGTGTGAGGCAATGGAACATCAAGTGTGGGCCAAGTTGCTAAGTATTGAGCCTTTGTCCTTTTAGGCTAGCAAGTGCTTGAACTATTATTTTTGTTATATACCTATGCAAACGTTCTTGAACATACAAACATCACGGTAATGCTCATAGATTTTTAGTTTTGATATCACAATTGCTTGTATTGGCAAGGTTGCTTTTTCCCTTGTGAGAGTGTTTGATGACATGTTTGATCACCTACTATTTGCAAACTTGTCTACTTCCTGATATTATTGTGCTTGAAACCAAGAAATTGTACTTGCAATCTACATCATTGACCAAATTGCTTTCAAAATTGAGTTTTTCACATTCACTGGTCAAGAGTCGTACGATACTGAAACATCATCGCATACCTTCAACCAAGAATCCTGAGTTATTCTATTGTCCTGCTACTATTGCAATTCGAAGCTGTTACACTTGCATTTTAACCTACTGTAGAGTGTCTTTTTTTGTTCTTATCTGAAGATGGTTTGTTACCTACATGCTTAGGATTGTTCTAGACTGAAACAAATGAGTTAAAACTATTGGGTTTTGAGCCTAACAAATGCTACTCTTGATCACTTGTCACACCACAGTTACCCCTCTAGCTACTTGCTAATCGAGCTTCTTGCTCATCTTTAGGCTTGTGTCAATTGACTACTATAAGTTCTTGAGCACTTTGACCAGCCATCTCTATTATTCTATCTCAACAAGTGAACATCATTGGCTTTTGCTTATCTCAACATCTAAGAAACTTTGTCTCATTTTATTGGTTGAACAACTTTCTTTTTCATGTCGGTTACAACTCGGTCTCAATTTGAACAAGGGATTCACCCTTCGTTCAATTATACATAGTTACCTTCTCCCACTAGACACTCATGAGCACCTATTAGAAACACTAGTTCTAGTTCTAAAGATTCTAAGGCTACCCCTTGGTACAAAGGAGGCTTCTTCTTTTCTGCATTTAAGTCCTCCAAAAACACAAATAGTGTCTCACTCACTCTCACTGAACAAGAAAAATTCTACCATTTGCAAGATCACTTTGAGCACATGGACAACCAAATGCGCTTAGACAGAGAGCATAGTAAGAACATAATGGATGCTACTAGGTGCATGGCTATGAGAGGAACGTCTCACAAGAAACCTGAGACTAGTAGTTATGAGCATAGACCACTTTTTGGTACCAATGGCAATTATGGTAACAACATGCCACCTAGATCTCCTCTGAGATGAACTTTTGTTGTACCTTCTTCACCTCCCTGACCACCTTCCTCACACCATGAGGAAGAGGTCGTTGATGATATTTCTAGTGAGGATCTTATTGCATTTGAACAAGATGAGGACTCCCAACGAAAGATGCTTAAGATTTTGGAGCGCAATGGAGACCAATATTTCCAATATATGACTTCTAGAGGATACAAGCTTCCTCCTGGCTATGATGTCAGACAAATTGTCCAACAAAGAGTACCAACTGAATTAGAAGTCCTTAAGGAAGAACTACGTCAGACAAATCAACACCTTACCCAAATGGCAATAGAAAGAGAGCCTCCAAAGGTCTCCTTTGTAGAATCTATTTGTTCTCTTCCATTTGATAGGAGTCTATACATGGTCTCATTTCCTAGGGATATTGAGGTTCCCAAATATGACAAGTATGATGGAAATGGTGACCTCCATGACCATGTGCATCACTTTTACACTATTAGCATGGACTTCCTTCATGAAGACACATTTTTGGTATGATTATTCCCTCGAAGCTTAAGAGGACAAGCTTTAGAATGGTTTGCAAAGTTGACACCCCCTCTCAAAACTTTTGATGAGTTGGTTGGGTGCTTCACCCACCATTATTCATACAACATCCAACAACCTATCACTATGATAGATCTAAGCACTCTAAGGCAAAATCAAGGTGAGCTTTTTGCCACTTACAATGTTGGAGGTCATTGTATTCTTGATATCCTTGAAAGCTAGACAAGAGGGAAAAGATTGACATTTTCATCAACACTCTTGTGCCTAAGTTGTATTATGATCTAAGGAAACAACTATTCTCCTCTTTCAATGACATGGTTGAAAGTGCATATCAGATCGAAGATGTGGCCATAAGAAAGGGGGATATTGTTATTAATAAAGATAATAGAGGCAATGGCGAAGACAAGAGAAAACCTTCGAATAGGAATAAGTATGTTGTCAATGATGGGGTTGTAGATATCCCAAAAGCTAAAGAGCCTACTTTCAACCTTTCTAATGCCATCTATGCAGCAAAACAACAAGAAGCTGCCAACACTCAAGATGCTCCTAAGCCTTAGAATGTAGACAAACCTAAGAAGAAATTTTGATGATGGGTCTATACCCCATTGGCTGAACCATATGATGTGGTTCTTAAGACTTTGGTTGCCAATAATTATCTTATGCTTCTTGAGAAAACTCATCCCTATGATCTGCTAGTTAAGCCTAATTGGTGGAGAGAGGATCATTACTACCACTATCATAGAAAAAGGGGACACAAGACTGATAATTGTTTCACACTTAAAGATGTTATACAAGATCTCATTGATGGAGGCACAATTCTCATAGATGGCTTAGTTAAAAATTCTGATCACCAGGCTTTCAAGGATCCTCTACCTAAGTATGACAAGGGGGAGTCCTCTCAAGCTCATAAGAATAATCATGATGCTAAGATCAACTACACATATACTTTTGATTCACCTATGATCAACATGGTAGAGCCTATTGAGGGTGTTCTTATGATGAGACCTCAAGATGATAATATAGCTAATCATGGTATGCCAAAGTTGGTCTTGCAAACATGAGGTAGTTCATCTTCCTAAAGTGAGGCACTAAATGCTATTACTAGGGGGAAAGCTAAACTGGTCCTTAAAACTATGTCTGATCCTAAACAAGCCTCATCTTCCAAACTAGCAGTTCCTTCAGCTTTGTCTAGCTATGATCTTGTTCATCAGTTGCAACAGACACCTACACAGATATCTATTTTTGAGTTGCTTGAGCTATCCCCTTTGCACAAGGAGATCCTTGAAAAGGCTTTGTGTACAACTAATGTCCCTAATGACATTAACCCAGATAGGTTCCAGGCTATGGTCAACCACATCTCATCACCTCATTATCTATCCTTTTCTACAAAAGATGACGTATCTATTAGTCACCCTCACAATCTTGCCTTACATATTGAAGTTATGGTCTACCACACCCAAGTCCGTCGAGTCCTAATAGACAATGGTGCAAGGTTAAACATCATTTCTTTCAATGTCATACAACAATTGGGTTTGTTAGAATTTATTGTTGATCCTAAATGGAAAATCACTATAAAAGCATATGATGAAGTTGAAAGATCTTCCAAAGGTTTTGTCATGCTGCTTGTTTGAGTGGGCCCTGTCATGAAAGATATCATGTTCCAAGTATTGGACATCCCACTTTCTTATACCATCCTTTTGGGTCATCCTTGGATCCAAGACATGCAAGCTATGCCTTCTACATACCATCAGTGTGTCAAATTCCCACATAACGGAGCTAAAATTGTGATTCCCAGGGATCATTCTATTGCTATCAATACTCTTGCTGCTGCTAAAACATTTGTTCCTCACAAAAAACCCTCTAATGATCCTACTGCATCCCTGGTTGCTATTGAGAAAACTTTTAATATGATGAGCCTTGGTATGGGTGAATACACGTTGGATTCCCTTGCTGCTATGTCTACTTCTCCTAGATCATATGGGAGACCTTCTGATAAGATGAAGCCTTCTACTTCTACCATGATAATTTTTGGTAATTTTTTTCAAGCGTATGTACCCTTAGAGGCAAAAAGAGAAGAATAAGCTATTAGAGAATGGATCTATAGAGACAAAGAAGATAGTACCACTATTGCTATTCCTTCTACTCCTAAGTGCTATGGTAAAGGCTATAAATTTTTGTATAAAATGGGCTATCAGGATCAAGGACCTATAAATGATAATGGACACACCTAGTCAAGCCTTTGAGTCACACTAATGGCTGACCCTCTAAGATTACAATAGGTCTAGGATATGGTGCTGATGATGACCTCCCTACATGTTCTAGAAATGCTCCCGCAATCAATGATTCAGACACAGATATAGACGAGTCACCACTGCACACTATGGCTCAAATGGGAGACAATCTTCCTTCTACTTCCCTCCTTTGGGGAGAAGAACACATACCTACAGAGGACACAGTTGAAGCCGCTACACCTAGAAGCTGACAATGTAGGAATATTTTGTGGTTAATGAAAAGAGGAGATCTCACAAATCATGACACTGAAGCCTCTACTTCTAAAGGTCCTAAACCTTCTTGGTGCAAGCATCCCAGTTGAAGTGTAAGAACATATTCAAATGAATATGAATGGGATACTCTCTCCAATAGCTCTTCCATAGTGGATATGGAAGTGGATGTGGTTCATACTTATGGTGACCAACCCGACGTAGTTGATGAGTCGTGTGGGGTCTGATGAGTTTAATCCATGTATTGCTTTAGTGGACCATGTTGGTCCTTCTATGACAAGTCTAGATCTTAACACTTTTGAAGCTTACCCTATAGGCTCGACCTCTCTTGTCACCATAGATGACATCCCTCACATAAATGCTATTAAACTAGTCACTTCATTTCATCTCACAAAATCAGATCTCATAGCTTGGTCCACCCAGGATCAACATGCCATTGAACCTGTTAATTCTTCCACCAGAAAACCAGCAACAAAAAGGACTAAATTAGAAATCAAGTATCTCAATCATCAAATCAAAAGAAAAGAGCAAAGGTCGGATGGCAAAAACCACATTGTGGTGATATCCGAACCTAAAAAAAGTAACAATAAAGACCTGCTCAAAAATGATGATTATCAAATAAAAGATGACAAGTTGATTCTTTACAAGCACATGGTGAACTTATCTGAAAATAAAATTGCTAATGTCATGGTTACTTTGACATCCATTTTACAATTGAAAAAGCATAACTCACGCTTTAAGTTCCTAGTGGAAGAATTCCACTATCTTGCTCATAGTCCTTACAATGCCATCATATTTTCCTATCTCCAAGATCATGTTATTCCTAAAAATCTAACACGCAATATGAAGTGACATCTCATCCATCATGCCTCACACTTTACACTCATCTCTGGTGACTTGTATAGGAAGGGTCTAGACGGAACTCTCCTTAGGTGTCTAGAAATAGAGGAGTCAGAGAAGGCGCTAGCCACCGTTCATGATGGTGTATGTAGATCACACTTTAAGGACTTTGCATTAGCTTGGAAATTACTTAGGGCTGGTTCCTATTGGTTAGGACCTTATCTTATCACCACAACATTTGGGTCTGAGGTCTATTAGTTATCTATGCTAGAGGAAGCAGAGCTTACCGAGTCTATCAATGTTCTACAATTGCAGAAGTTCTATGCCTAAGGTTTTGGAGCTCTTTGTACATATCTTATTGATCCTAAAAAAATTCCAAAAAAATTCATATATGATGCTGAAAAAATCCTAAAAAGCATATAATGTCCTGAAAAAAGAGCATCCTAGTGAAAACCTAGCAATAGGCACTTTGATGTCTCACCAAAAAAAATCAAAAATTCAAAAAAAAATTTAAAAATAGAAAAAGTGCCTTGGTGAAAACCTGGAAACAAGCGCCTTGGTAGCAAAAATACAAAAAAATTGAAAAAAGTCCTAAAAAAAATCTATCAAGTGGTGAAAACCTGGAAAGAGGCATTGCTTGAGACCTTTGCACCTATGTCTATCAGTCTTGTGTGGCACTCATTCACTCCACTTCTCGCTTTGCCTCTCCTAGCCTAGAATTGACTCTTGTCTTAGTTTAGGGGGCATACGTTGTTCTAGCTTATCTTGGGTCTCTTTGTGCATCTGGGTTTCTTAGGCACCTTGAAAATGGTTTTTTCAACACCACCCCAATTGTGTTTTTCAACACTACCCCGGTGTCAAGTGTTTCTTAACACTTATCAAATATCCTACCCGCAGTCTAGATGATGTAATATTTCTCACTAGCAGATGCAATACTCAAAGTTTGACTCTATGACCTACACACATGCACTTAAACACTTGACTCACTGAGACTTGCTTGACTTTATTTCTTTGTGTGCTCTCTACGATGATTTCTTTGATGAGTGTTCTCTCCCTAATAGTTTTCAATGATGCCGAGCTAGAAGATTGGGGCATGAGGACATGTTTTATTTCTTTTTCTTCTTGTGGGTATATTTTGTTGATCTTGATTGTCATGAGAATTTATTCTTGTTCCACTTGACATTGGGATCTACAAGGTATTATCCTTGACTATTTTTTCCAAGTGCATACTTATAGCCATCTTGACTTTCCTTATGTCTCGATGCGAGTATAATCTTGCTACATTAAATTTAGGTAATCTCACTGCACTAGTCATCTTAACCTATATGTCTTTGATGCCTAGGTGGGATTCCCACATATCTATCTGATATAGATCATATTCAAATTCACATAGTTATACTAGTGTGTATTATATGATCTTGCGACACTACCAATAATGCTCGATGATGAATATTAGAGTCTAAAAGCTTTGTGACCTTGCAAGTAAACCACTTTTCATAGTAGCTTGCATTTTTAGGTTCATGTTATTTAGTTTTGCATCTTGCATATGGAGAGAGCTCTCCTTTCATCTTTCATGGACCTATCGATCAACTGCACTCACCTTTCACTTCTTCCCAATCACGTCTTTCACTTCTTATCTTTCATATCACATCATTTTCTCTTCATTTCAGGATTGAAACTGAAATCCACATTCACCTTGATCATCAAAATAGCCTTTCTCCTTCTTCCACATGGTTAGCTGACCTTTTGAGGCCTGATCCTTCAATCTTTGTTGGGGCATCTTCTTTTCTTCATCTCCATCTCTCTCATCCTTCTAGTCTTTCATTCATTTCATTCATCTCTCTCTGAGGTTTTGACTGGGGCATATCTTCACTGATTGATGGTTATTTTATTATCTTTCATCTTCGATTATGATTTCTAGTGATTTGATCATGTTTCTCTTGCTTCTGCATTCCCTCTACCTCATTTTGCTTTCGATCCTGAGGGGGCAAACACATCATATTTCTATCAGCTATTCTCTAGAGCATATGCTTGACCATTCCATTTTCTCTGATTGATCTATCTTTGTGCTTGACATGTTAGTTCTCATCTCGAGTTCTGATATTGTCCATCTCTTTCCTAAGTGTTCAGTACTGTCGCTACCAGGCTAATCATGCAGGATTTGCTTTTTCACTACACTTCATTCTTTGGAGTCAGACCATTATCTATTGCTTTCTCAGCTGATCTATTCTTTGACGTAATGTGTTCCCAAATCAATCACATATTAGTCAAAGAGGGGCAAATGTAATCATCTAAAAATGGTCATCTAGACTATTAGCCTCTTTCTAACATTATTTGCTAAAATCATCAATTGCTTATTCTTGATCAAATCCTAGTTCCATCATTTATTTGATTTTATTCTATGGGCTAACCATTTTATCCTAAGTCTTTATTTAATTAAAAGAAATTTCCTCCCCTTTTATTAAATAAAATCCCCCACTTTTCCTCTTATCCTAAGTTGCACAAATAAAGCATTATTCCTATTTTATAAAAAGGGAAAAAGCACTTTTTGTCTCATATGGGCACAAAAGTCAACTCTTATTTTCTCATTGGAGGAATCTTGTGCACATGGATTTCTCCTCTTTGATGCTCCACCATTGATTAAATCTTTTTCCTCTTAATCTCCATGGTCCATT
This sequence comes from Chamaecyparis obtusa, assembly GCA_027943335.1. Taxonomy (NCBI): domain Eukaryota; kingdom Viridiplantae; phylum Streptophyta; class Pinopsida; order Cupressales; family Cupressaceae; genus Chamaecyparis; species Chamaecyparis obtusa. The sequence continues at coordinate 951,611 of BSBK01006996.1, forward strand.
CCTTCTCATTTCTTATAAAAGGAGAGCTCTCTTCTTCATTCTAGATCTCCAACTTTTTATGCTAATGTTATGTTGTAGGTTTTCTAGGTCACTTTGGAGCTTTTGAAGATTTGGATTGTTCTTGGCTTTTGCATCTACATGTTATTCTAGTTTCATTTATCATGGCATTCATAGCTTCATATTAGCTTAGTTTCCTTTATGCTTTAGATTACTTCATCTAGCTTAACTAGGAGGCTTTGTAATACTTCTATCTTTCATTTTCATAGCTTAGCTTGCATTTCCATTTCTAGCATAGTTGCATTGCATTTTCATTTCTATTTGATTCTTGGGGATATTAGCATTCTTTCCCTTGTCTTCATTTGAATCTCCCATTGCATAGTTCACTAGAAAGTTTATTGGCTTAATAGCTCTAGCTGAGAGCATTCTTAACACCCTTGCACTCCATGCCTAGGGAGCTCTAAATCAATTTCTCAAGGTTTCCAATCCATGGATTCTCTTGGAAGCAATGATTTAGAGAAGTACACTATTTATTGTGTACAATCACCTACTTGAAAAAGTCCTAGAGCAGTACGGTGTCGTACAACCCTACATAAAGTCTTTAAATCTTCATTATTAGACCTCTGACTAGGCTCCTATCTGCTCACCTAGGGCCTAATGGTATAAATAGCTCTCCTTTCTTTCAAGACTCCTAATCCCAAACCTATATACAATGATGACTCCCCTAACATATCCATCCTTCATGAGATGATTCCCATGGTTAGATTTCATGTGGGAGCCATGAAAGTACTGGCAGGTCAGAACAAAACTAGTGGGACTCTAAAACAAAGTATAATTTAACCGATGCCCTAAACCTAATCAAAACACTCTTCTATTAAAATGAAAAATTCTTCTAATAGTCTATTGAACACTAAACAATCACTATATTGAAACTATCAATCCATCAAGTATGACTGTCAACACAAAGTCTCAGAATTCCCTAGTAAAAATACTTGCAGAGCTCTATTCACATACTTCAAAACTATTACAATGCAACTAACTGATTGAGGTTCAAGTCTTGGCTTACATTAGATGCCAAATCCTTGATTGTAGGGCCTATTGGTCGAGAACCATCTCCTAAACATTAGGGAATCCAAAGATACCTGAATTGCATGTCACTTTTGTAATTAGTGCAAATCTAGATGACAACTTCTTCTCAACACTTGGAAACTTTCTCATGTGCCTCAATCCTATATTCTAGAACTCCTAACGTCATATTTTTTAAGGATCCAAGGCCATTTATGACCTTATGGCATCTTTACAATAACAATTATGTGTTTAGAACACATTTAAGACTCCAACCTTAGCTAAGCTCTTAACACTAAGAAATTGAAATAACAAAAAACAATGGTTAATTAGTGACCTTAGTCCTAGTGACTAATTCACTTAACCAACAATGAAAATGACCTTCTAAGGTCTTCAATCAAACTAACCTATCCTCTTGACTTGGATAGAGTCAAGCACAAGCCAAAAACATTTAAACAATGGAGGCTAGCCTAGGTGCTCCTGCACCATCCTCCCCAAAATAAGAAGTTCAATCCACCCTTGGATTGATGATGATAGGTTCAATCCCCATTCTCTTGAACTTTGACTCCTTAATCCATGTTGCATCAGCATCACTCTTTCCATACCTCTTGATGAGGTGTTCCTTGTACTCTTTTGATCTAGTCATTTTATAGACTCTTGTGTCTAGTATGTTGTCTGGTCCTATAACAGCAACAGTAGGAAATTGCAACTCTTCCACATCTCTGATTATATCATCAAGATTTTTTTCTATGTCTAACTGTGGTCCTTTGTAAGGGACTAATTCTATAATATTGAAGATTGGTGATAGTCCACTATCCTCCAACAGTTCAACCTTGAAGGCATTATCACCATACTTAGCCAATATAGGATAGGGTCCTATCCTCCTCATTTGCATCTTGTGAGGGACTCCCTTCTGTAGTCTTGACTTGTTAAGATGCACCATGACTAAGTCACCAACATTCAACTCAATTATCCTTCTAGTTTCATCCACCTTAGCCTTTTGTTTCATGGTGTTCTCTATCAATGTCTTTCTCACTGTTTCATGCACCTCTTACATAGCATATGCAAAGTCGTCAGCATAGCCCCTTGCTTTTACTTCATCTTTCAAATCCCTTAGTTCATAGACACCTCTAGGATGTAGTCCATAAACTATCTCAAATGGACTCTTCCCTATTGATCTATTTATGGTGTCATTGTAGGCATATTCAGCTTGCCCAATCAACTAATCCCGTTGCTGACCGTACTCCTTAGTCAAACATCTTAGAAGATTCCCAAGGCTTCTATTAACAACCTCGATCTGACCATCAGTTTGGGGATGGTAGGCTGATCCAAAAGATAAGTTGGTGCCCAATCTTTGCCAAAGAGTCTTCCAAAAATGACTCATAAACTTAGTGTCCCTATCTGACACAATGTTGATAGGTAACCCATGGATTCTCACAATTTCTTTGAAGAATAGAGAGGCTATTTGAGTGGCATCATTGGTGGTCTTGCATGGCACAAAGTGAGCCATCTTGCTAAACCTATCCACAACCACATACACACTATCCATGCCTTGTCTAGCCTTGGGTAACCCAACTACAAAATCCATGCTTAAACATTCCCATGGCCTAGTAGGAATAGGTAGTGGTTGATAAAGACTAGCATTTGATGAAGTGCCCTTGGCCTTTTGACATACAACACAACTTTCCACATACCTCCTAACATAAAGATTCATTCTAGGCCAATAGTAAAACCTTGAAACAAGGTCTTGATTCTTAGTGATCCCAAAGTGATGACTCAAAGCACCATTATGCTTTTCTTGAATCAAATTCTCTCTAATAGAGCCTCTAGGAACACATAATTGATTCCCCTTAAACAAGATATCATTTTGCAAATTATATTAAGCATATCTACTATGAAAATGATTCTTGTATTCAGCACATACCTTGTAAATGTCAGCAGAGTCCTCATCATCTACATATAGATCCTTGAAATGATCTATCCCCATGCTTTTCAACTGAATTTCTTGGAGTGTGAGGGATCTTCTTGACAATGCATCAGCAACCTTATTTAGAAAACCCTTCTTGTGCTTAATATTAAAGGTGTAAGCTTGTAGGTACTCAACCCACTTCATGTGCTTGTGACTCAAATTCTCTTGTGAATTCGGGAAACTAAGTGCTTGATTGTCTAAATACACAATGAATTCCTTAGGAAGCAAGTAATGCCTCCACTTTCTTAGAGCTTGGACCAATGCATACATTTCTAGGTCATATGAGGAGTATTTCCTCTTAGCCTCACTCAACTTTTCAGAATGGAAAGCCATCGGTCTACCTTCTTGGCTTAGAACAGCCCCAATTGCTACATTTCTAGCATCACACTCAATAGTGAATAGCTTCTCAAAGCTTGGTAGCACTAAAATAGGTTGGGTAGCTATCTTCTCCTTCAACAACTCAAATCTCTTGTTAGCATCTTCATTCCAAACTAACTTTGTTTTTATTCCTCCTTTGATAGTATCTAACATTGGAGCACAAATTGCACTAAACTACCTTATGAACTTTCTATAATATTGTGCAAGGCCATGAAAAATTCTTACCTCTGTTTCTTTCCTTGGAGTAGGCCAATTCATGATAGCCTCCACTTTGCTTTTATCCATTTTCAGATTGCCATGTGATAAGACAAACCCAAGGTACACTAGCTCTGTTTTGATGAACTCCCACTTCTCGAAGTTGATCATCAACTTCTCCTCATGTAGCTTCTTGAAAACAATATCAAGATGTTCTAGATGCTCACTCCTTGTATTGCTAAAAATCAGTATATCATCTAGATATACAACTACAAACTTGCCTATGTAGTCTTTGACGACTTCATTCATGAGCCTCATGAATGTGGAGGGGGCATTTGACAATCCAAATGGCATGACAAGCCATTCATACAGCCCTTCATTGGTTTTGAAGGCTGTCTTCCACTCATCACCTTCATGGATTCTTATTTGGTGGTAGCCACTCTTCAAGTCTATCTTGCTATAGTACTTGGCTTCACCTAGACAATCCATCAAGTCTTCAATCCTAGGGATAGGGAACCTATACCTTATGGTTATCCTATTAATAGACCTTGAGTTAGTACATAGCCTCCAAGTTCCTCCTTTCTTAGGTGCAAGTATAGTGGGTATAGCACATGGACTAATACTCTTCCTAATTAGGCCTTGGTCCAAGAGCTCTTGTATTTGTCTTGCTACTTCCTCATTTTGTTGAGGGGTCATTTTGTAAGCATCTTTGTTTGGTAGGGTGGCTCTTGGGATAAGGTCTATCCTATGACTTATGGCTCTTTGAGGGGGTAAGGTTGATGGTTTTCCATCACTTACAATACCTTGGTAAGTCTGCAACATACCTTGAATCTCCTTTGGTAATTCAATCTTCTTGGTCACCTTGCCTTCATCTCCCTCTCTTGGTCTTAACACCAATGCATAGCCTATGCCTTCACTCTCTTCCATGGTTTTCAAGAATTCATTTTCACTCACCATAAGTACATTTGGACCTATTGTCTTCACCCTATTATCCTCCAACAATGACTATATTTTGAAGGTTACATTGTCATTCTTGAAAGAATAAGAATTCTTCCCTCCATCATGTATGGCTTGGCAGTCAAATTGCCAAGGTCTACCTAGGAGCAAATGGCATGCATCCATAGGCAACACATCACATAAAACTTTGTCTTTGTACCTTCCAATGGAGAACTCCACCCATGCTTGCTCATTCACTAACACATGTTGGCCTTTGTTAAGCCAAGTAACCTTGTAAGGATTGGTGTGGGATACCCTTGTCAAATTTAGCTTGCTGACTGCTTCCTCTGACACAATGTTGTTTGTAGAGCCTAAATCAATGATGACCCTACATACTTTCCCCATTATCTTGCATTTGATCCTAAACAAATATCTCCTTTGGCTTGGCTCCTCCTTCACCAGCTCCTTGATTAGAGTTCTCCTCATCATGAGGTTCTCTCCTTCCTCTAAATTTAGTGGTACCTCAGTATGCTTGTCTGCTGCATTAGACTCATCTTGAACTCATTTAGTCCTCTTATCACCTCCTTGTGATGATCCACCTTTCTCCAGGCATCTATAGGCAGGGTTCCCCATTTTATTTCAATGGTAGCACTTCATATTGGAAAAGTAGTTGCCTCTTCCTCCTTGTGATGAACCACCACTTCTTCCTCTAAAGCTAGAGTTAGAATTTCTACCTCTACCACCTCCACTTGAGCTTCCTTCTTGTTGCTCACTGAACTTTATCTCACCTTGAGCTCTTGAATCAGAACTTCTTCCACCATAGCCACTTCTTTGACCTCTACTATCCTTGCTCTTAGCTTTACCTTTAGAGGATTCTTGCTTCCTCTTTCTTTTCTCATCTATCTTCAAGGCCATTTGATAGCATTGCCTAATGGATTTGAAGTTCACTAGGATCATATCTTCTTGAATTGACCATTTTAGGCCATTCAAGTATCTTGCAAGCTTGATTCTTTCCTCTTCAACTACCTTGGATCTCAAACATAGCTTTTGAAACTCCTCGGTGTAGGCTTGGACATCTAGTTCCTTTTGCCTAAGATTGTGTCTTATCCTATGAAGTTGAACTTCATAATCATCAGGATGGTAGGTTTGCTTCACTTTGGATACCATGCCCCTCCATGTCACAATAGAACCTTTTCCATCCTTTTCTCTCTCAGTTTGCACAAACTTCCACCAAGTAAGAGCTGAACCTCTTAGTCTAGACTTGGTCACCACAACTTTTTGTGCCTCAGAGATACCATCACATTCATAATGGTTCTCAATGCTTTCTATCCAATCCACAACTGAATCTGGATCCATTTGTCCACTAAATAGTGGCACACCTTCCAAAGCTTTACCACTCAATGCTTTTAGTGCCTTTAAGAATGGCTCTTTTGGAAGAACAGGGTCAGGTGTTGGTGCTTCCTCCTCCAACTCTAATTCCTTCTCCCTTGCTTCTTTTTCTTCCTTTAGGTCAATCTTCTCTTTGACCTTATCTGCTTTGTCTTGGACTTCACCCAAGAGCTACTCCATTTGAGCTAGTCTTTGCCTTAGCAATTTATTATCCTCCTCTTGTTCCTCAACCTTCTTGGCTAATTTAGAATTAGTCACCATGATTATACCTAGTGTATTCTCTCCTACTGATTTAGGAGATTGCAACATCAACCACAAGAATGATCAATTCAAGCTCTAATACCAATATGATGTGAGTGTTCCAAGGTGTGCTTGCACTACTTCTCAAGAGACCTAGCTTGTCTCTTCTAGGTACCTAGTCTCCCCTAGGTCCTAATTGGTTTAGATAATTAACTAATCCCAATCCTAACTCCTCTCCAAGATTTTTATCCTTTGTGCTTAACCTTAGAAGACTAACACCTAGTTTTAGTACTCTTCTTCACACTCACTTAGAAGGCTCTAAGTGCTAAATCTTCCCTAATGTCATCCTTCATTGTAGGTAATTTCTCCATCATGAAATTGTTCATATCCTTTCCAATTTGACTCATTTTGGAAGGATCTTGCATCATTTTTCCATCGGCTTCACTAGTTCACCATAGGAGACCTTAAAAATAGGCTATTTCCTTGTAGCCTTTACCAGTCCCTTTTTCCCCTTTTTGGAAAAACTTTCCCAAACAACTTTTCAAACTGAAACTTGATTCAGATACCCTTTTGGAATTTTTAAAACATTCATAATGGTTCTGGGTCTGACAATGACCATACAAGGGGTTCCTACAAACTAGGACAATAGGCCTAATAGACCTAATTTCTAGGACTGAATAGTGAAACTTGGTTGAAACTTTCTCAAACCAAATCCTTGGTGATTCGTATGACCTCCATCTACACATAATGGTTAGATATAGTGGTCACCTACTTGAAAAAGTCCTGGAGCAGTATGGTGTCATACAACCTTGCATAAAGTCTTCAAATCTTCATTATTAGACCTCTAACTCGGCTCATGTCTGCTCACCTAGGGCCTAATGGTATAAATAGCTCTCCTTTCTTTAAAGACTCCTAATCCTAAATCTATATACCATGATGACTCCCCTAACATATCCATCCCTCATGAGATGATTCCCATGGTTAGATTTCATGGGGGAGCCATGAAAGCACTGGCAGGTCAGAACAAAACCAGTGGGACTCTAAAATAAAGTCTACTTTAACCAACGCCCTAAACCTACTCAAAATACTATTCTATTAAAATGAAAAAGTCTTCTAATAGTCTATTGAACACTAAACAATCACTGTATTGAAACTATCAATCCATCAAGTATGACTGTCAACACAAAGTCTCAGAATTCCCTAGTAAAAACACTTGCAGAGCTCTATTCACATACTTCAAAACTATTACAATGAAACCAACTGATTGAGGTTCTAGTCTTGGCTTAAATTAGATGCCAACTCCTTGATTTTAGGGCTATTTTTCTGAGCACAATCTCCTAAACATTAGGGAATCCAAAGATACCCGAATTGCATGTCACTTTTGCAATTAGTACAAATCTAGATGATAACTTCTTCTCAACACTTGGAAACTTTCTTGTGTGCCTCAATCCTATATTCTAGGACTCCTAACCTCCTATTTTTCAAGGATCCAAGGCCATTTATGACCTTATGGCATCTTTACAATAAAAATTATGTGTTTAGAACACATTTAAAACTCCAACCTTAGCTAAGCTCTTAACACTAAGAAATTGAAATAACAACAAACAATGGTTAATTAGTGACCTTAGTCCTAGTGACTAATTCACTTAACCAACAATGAAAATGACCTTCTAAGGTCTTCAAGAAAACTAACCTATCCGCTTGACTTGGCTAGAGTTGAGTAAAAGCCAAAAACATTTAAACAATGGAGGCTAGCCTAGGTGCTCCTGCACCAATCCCATGAACATGCTTCCCAAAAAATATCTTCTCTTAAAATGCCCACTGATGCTTTGATTCCCTTTGATCATCTTGTGCATAGCCAAAAGGAGGAAGTTAATTTGAAAAAAGATAAAATTGAACAAACATGATAATTCTATTTGTATCTTGGATTCTATTACAATTAAGTTAGATGAAGAAGATGTGATTGATGATTATGCTTTTTAGGTTCCTAATGCAACTAATAATGATATTCATGCTAATGATTCTAATGATATGTATGAGCTTATTGATGTTAATAATGATTTACTAGATATATTTTCAAAACAATTATCTCTTAGTCCTAGTACTGAACAAAGTGACCCATCTTCACAGCATGGTCCTTATTTTGAAATGGCTATTATTCCATCTATTGTTCTTGATGTTTCTCCTCTTGTGTTTTTTTGAACTTCCCTAAACACTATAGAATGAGATGGTGGGGGAAAGAAAAATGCTATACTAGCTCCTCGTGTGCAGTGGACTCTTTGTGTTTTCTTATTGTAATGTGCTTCCCCCATGATGTTTTTCTTGATATATGTTTTGTTCAGATTTCTTTAGACAACCCTTGTTTCTCTATTGGTGCAAGGTGATAAAGGAATCGATCTATCATGACATTCCTTTATTTGCATCTCATTTATTTTATATGTTGTTACATGTTATGTCATGCATATGTCACTATTTTTAAATGTGCCCCTACATTTTTTGATTGGGGATGATGCAAAAAGGTAGCTATCTATTCTTTTTGGTCCTCATAATGCCAACACAAAAAGACTCTTCTTTGACTCTTATGTTCTTTTCTTTTAGTTCTACTATCTCTGGGAGATTATGGCATTGATCATATTGGTGATCATGTGGATGCCTCAGATAGTGGATGCCTTTGTGTTTCTTTGTCATGTGTTCATTTCCCTTGGTTTTTTTCTTTCTGGCATCTTAGAGTGGAAACATTTATTGTGGGTATGCTTCAGTAAATCCGTTTCTCCTTTTGAGGTATTTGTAATCACTTTAACATGGGGGTGTACTCTCTACTCCTTGTTTCACATTTTGTACATGTGCACACACACACACACACACAAACAATGATTCAATGAAATCTCTCTGGGGATGGCTAAGGAGACAATGCTTTCCTTGTATTCATCCTTTCATTAGATCCCTTAATGGAGATGATACTTTCCTTAAAGACTGATCTTCCTTTTTTCATCCCTTTGGAGACAATGCTTTCCTTAGGCATGATTGGTTTATTTGGATCCCTTAATAGAGACAATGGTTTCCTTAAGGAATAATCTTCCTTTCTTTGATCTCTTTGGATACAATGCTTTCCCTAGGCCTGATCACCCTTTTAGATCTCTTAATGAAAACAATTCTTTCTTTAAGGATTGATCCTCTATGATGGGTTATTTAGCATAACACAGCTTGCTATACTTCCAATGTCATCTTTTGTAGTGCTTTCTCTTTTTATGATCCATAGTAAGGAAATACCTTACTAGGCTAGTGATCATTCCTCTCTCTCTCTCTCTCTCATCTTAGTTTTGGATTTGATTAGGACTTAAGTCACTTAGGGGCTTGATGTTTCTTTGTCTCCTTGACCTTGATAAGATTGTTCTTATATATCGATCTACTTTATGGTGATCATGAGCTTCTCTCATACTCTTGCTAAAGTGGGGGTAGATGTACCATCTTAAAAAGTTAGCACCCATAATTGGATTCTTTATTGGGACCTATTAGACCCATTTTGGTGATTTCAAGGTCTGAGTGCCCATTATTCTTGATCCTGGAAACCTATTGTTCTCCCCCCCCCCCTCGCATATTTTCACTTGTCTCAACACCCTACCCTAATTATGGTCAATTCTCTAGGGTATATAATTTCAATGGCCAAGTAGATGAATTCTCATTCAAGAAAGAAGCTCCTTCCTTCATTCACATTCTCTCTCCTTCATTGCAAGTGATTATCAAGCATATCTACATTTAAGATTTAGGAGTGGAATTCATAGATCTATGCATTTTTTTAGGCATCCTTGATTATACGTCACATTCCAAGGTCAAATCTTTGATTTCAAGTGCATTCAAGAATCTTCATGGGTATGAGTGATTTTTGCATCTGCCCATGAGGGTTTATGCAAAGTGAATCAAACATTTACCTTTTTACATACTTCCATTTATGCAATTTCATTATATTTTCAAGGTTGATTTCTAAATAGGGGTTTGACTAAGGAAAACCCCTTTAGATTCATTTTTCCCATTTTTCTATGTGTAGCAACAACTTACAGAGTCATTGGACAAAATATGAAAAGATTGGATACAGTCGAAGGACCGTAGAAAAATTTAGCAAAAATCACTAGGTATAGAACGCCATTGGTGTCTTGTCCCCAAGTACAAAATGAATTCCCACCCTGTCCCTTGCATTTTCATCTTAGATTTCACACATAGGTAATATGTGTGCCCTGGTTTCTATTTTTGTACATTTCTACTCTCTATCATTTTGTATCAATCTATTATTTCTATATTTTCAATAACTTGTCTAATTCATCATCTACATTACATCATTTCTATTTTCATCGTTACATATTTTAGAGAATGATCATTTTCCCACTTAGCATTTAAGTCTCCTCTTGAACCTAGTGGGGTATCTTCCTTCTGAAATGTGCAATGCATGAAAAGGAGAAGTCATTTTACCTATTTTCATTGGTCCCCTTTTCTTTATGCAAAATACTAAAATGTACAATAGTAAGGTAAATAAATGTGGCCAACAATAGAGGGTTTTAGCTATGGGCAAGAGTCGATCTTTCTTGTTAATATTAGGATTATTTACGATCTACTTACATAGTCAGTCTTGCCTATGAAATCATTGTTTAAATAATAGGGGGATGGTGTAGACCCCAAACAAAATTTTGCAAGGAAAAATATATTTCTACAATAACTAAGGATGAATGAAAAGCATAGAATAAAATAATAATAGTTTTTTTCAAAATCATACCATACTACATAGATCAAGTCATACAACTCAATTTATTAAAAAAAAATTCCCCAAAATCAAATTTTGCCAAAAATAGATAAATTTATAGTTAAAATATACTGAAAAAGCTTCCCAAATGCAATGGTAGGGTTAGATTAAACATAGGACACTCTTGAATATCGTTGCTCCTCATATCTACAAATTTTTCCTCCTCCAAATACACTAAGATCTCTCAAAATAGGCTATGCAATGGCACTCCAATGGCTCTGATACCATGAAAGAATTTACCAATAGAAACATCTCAATATTTGGAGGCTAATTAATAGCACAATAACAAGAGAGACAAGATAGACAAGAATAAATTGAATTCTTATCAATATGCAATAATTGAATTGTTGTGGATAATCAATAATGAATGAGTGCAATGTAGATGTGCATGCATAAATAGGCAAGGCACAATAACTAGGAGATATGCAAGAGATAACTTATCACCCACATAAAGTGGAAGCGCATGTCCACCAAAGGTGGATCATCCTCTTTTTTGTATTAAAGTATGTGCAAACATGTGCAACAATGTGAGGATGATAACGATAACTACACTAAAGGTGGAGACAACACATAAAGTAGAAATATGATAGAAAATATCACCACTTAATGTGGAATTTCTCCTATACCATGTGCAACAAAAGGTGCAAACTCCTAAGTGTCTCAAATCCAAACTACTATGTATGCATTATCCTAAGTAAGCTTAACTAAAGTGTAATTGGTGAATAATTAGTTACACCAATAGTTTGTATAGTTTCATGAACCTTGCAGTCATCATGTGCTAATGTTTTATAAAACACTTGTTTAGTATATCACATCCTAACACTTCTCAAGTGTCTATTTCAAACTCTTTATATTTTTTTATTAACTTTAGCAAGAAGTATAGCACTTAAATTTATGATATCGTGGTTATATATATGTGAAGTGACTCAAGCTATAGAAACTTGAGTAGAAGGCACCCAAATTTAGATACTAGAGTGGAGAAATCCCAACCAAACATTTATTTTATAAAAGAAGGCCTAACACCAACCAAAAATTGATATAAAAAAAGAGACCTAACTATACATTGATGTTAGAGAGGAGGCTAAACCTCAATTTGTTCAATATGAGAAAGGGGTCTTGATTGTCTCTCTCTATAAATGTATATGTTTGTTTATTTAAAAAGGTTAAGGGAAAACTTACTAAGAAAAACATAGATTCTTTAGTTGGAACTAACATAAGAAAATTAAGAGTATATGATGAACAAACTCAATATCAATTTACTAAGATATTGTTCATTATATATTCTAGGTAAAACTTTAAACATTTCTATATAATTGGTAGAGCACAACCATTAAAAGGTATACTTAATTTTGATGGGATGGATTCATTACAATTATTGACTACATATTTTATAAAAAAGAGAAATATATCTAAAAAATATGAAGTTCATAATGTGGCAAAATTTTGAGTTCTATTAGGGAAAATACTCTCTCTATTCATTGAGGAGAGTCATGTTGACTCCTATTGTAACTAGAAAGTGTTAAACTTTCTTCACTCTCAAATAAAATTGACTTAATTAGAAAGATGATATCAAGATATATGAAAATAAGAAATGTTTTGGATGCCAACTTCATCGAAGGCAATAAGGCATTGATGTGCATGCATCTTTCGTTTGATAAGATTGAAGATGGTGTTAGAAATTTGATCTTAAAATTATAGCACAAACATATTTAACCATCCTCAACTACTAGAGGTGTTAAAAAAATATATAATTAAAGTTAAATAATTATGAATCATATACACATATTGGATGGAAATACAACATGAGATGTATGTTACATTTTGTAATGCTAACCCTCGTATTAAAATAAGATAAAAAAATATTTGAAATGTTCATGGTACATAAATCGAAACAAAGTCTTTTGGAACTTTTTGTCATCATCACCTAATTGAATTTGATCTTTATTATCATGTTTAAAAATAAATAAAACAAGAAATCAATAGCATTGAATGTCTCTCTTGAACAAATATTTTTTTTTATAATATCAATGATATGTGATAAATCTAATGATGATAATGTTTCAACCAAATTCATAAAAGTCACTTGTCAAACATAGAGATATTTAATGTCAACCCCTTCATGGAAATGTAGTTCTGATGGTTTGGGATTGGCCTTTGTCACAATTGTTGGATTATAACGGCATCCCCTTAAGATGTTATTGTTACTTTGCTACTGGTCATTTAGCTTCAAATTTCTCTCTTGCACGTTAGAAGGGTTCTAGCACTTAGTGGATCAATGTTAATGATGGTTACTTGACAATTGAATCCTAAAGTAGTCATAAGAAATAATATCACTCTTATATTATCAAATGATAAAGTGAATGCTATAGATCTTGTGCCAAATTGATTTTACAAACTTTTAGAGATCTTGCTAAAAAGAGTGAAATTTGAGAAATATGTTGTATGATATATAGGGGTATCTCACAATTCATATCATTGTTTATGGATTCGATTAAATTCTCAATATACCTCTCATTTGGAGACTTTTAAAGAGTGGCATGGAAATGATAAACATGATGGTGCAAAAACTTGCATCAAATATGCTATAGGAAAACTTCAAATGAATTATGATAGAGATTCTATAAATTATGCAGTGATCATTGTTTAATAGTGTAAGATTCCTTTCATACATGAGGTTAATACAATTTAAAAGAGGAACCCATATTCATTTAGAGGGGAGAAAACATGTACATAAATAGAGTTCAACATTTTTAACTTTTTTCAAAAGATTTACTTGGAAATTTTATTGCATAATGATTACAATTTGACTTTTATAGTTGGAATTTATGAATGCATATAAAAAGAATTTGTAGGTGTTAATAAAAAAGTGTAATGGATGTAAGAGGGTAGAGAAAATAAGGTTTTTATGTGAACACAAATACATGCCCAAAACAAGAGAAAACACCATGAATAATGAATCCAAGCCAATAGTAGTATCCACCTCATGTTAGAGCTAAAGGAGTGCAAACAAGTGATAAAATAGATGAATCCTTAACATTGCAAACCTTCCATGACCATAGACCTGATTACTCCAAGTGAAGTTTGATATAGTTTTATCTAGAATTTGGCAGCATGAGTTTGTTGTATCTCATGTCCTTCCTTGGAAATGGATTGAGAGATGCTTGAATTATAAATTTTTGGTTGGCTTGATGGATGAATAGGATTTAATCTTCTAGACAGAGGGTTAAGATTAATTATTATATCAAGGAGAATAAGAAAGTGCAAGTCACATCATGTGATCGATACACATGATCAAAAAAAGGATGGAGGAACCAAATTTGTAGTCTTGTGCAAGGTTGATTCTTTATTATTACAATCAAGATTTAGTGAAGGAATATGAAAATGATTAATTTTTTGACAAACTTTATGTACTTACTCAACTAATGATTAGAGTGATTTTAGATTAATCAAATAAATATTGTGTATTTAGTTTATTTTAGGAAATGTTGGAAAATATTCATTGAATTTAATAATTATGATTTATTCAATTAAAGAAAGAACATTAGGAGAAATGGGTGAATTAGTTAAGTGTACTTGAATAAATAAAGTTTCATTCAATAAATAGTTAGAGGAATAGTTAGATACATAAGCAAAATTAATGATAGAAGAACCAGACAAGTGATTAGGATGGATTTAATGTTGAAAATGGTAGAACCAGACAAGTGTGTAGGATGGATTTAATGTTAAAAATGGTAATTCTATATATTTTGTTAGGGTGTGGTAAATTTTAGGTGTCTAAAATTTTTCCCTCTTTGTGATGATATTGCAACTAAAATAAACCTTTTCATTTTAAAGAAGAATGAAGAAAAGTGAATCGTGAAAGTGATAGAATTGGTAGTAGAATGCTCCAATCATTTGGATGAATGGGAGTTAGGAAATGGGTTAGAGATGTCCTCCTTGATAGATTAAGCAAGTTGATAGGACTCAAGTGCTCTCTCAAAAGCAGAAATGGATCTAGCGGAATGATGAATCGATAGGAGATTTTGGTTAGAGATACAAATATTTAAATGGGATGAAATGAAATTGTTACCCAAATTTATAGCATACAGAAGAATAAACACAAATAGGAAAAGATTGCATTTTTAGGGGTCCAATTAGCACTATCTTTCAGGTATTGTTGATTAATATTTCATTATTGCATTCATTATCAGATTTCATTTCTCTAAGTATTGATCACATTCCAAAATTTTCAAATTCATAACAGATCATAACATTGTGCATTCAAACTGAATGTAGTATACAAGTGTTCTTTCATATTTCATACTTCATATTTCATGTCAATCAAAGAGTACATTTTCATAATGGAAACTACGATAGAAGTATGGAGTAGGGGTCCCATGCATTGCCTTTTTGTCTATTTGTTGTTAGTTGGTTGTCTGTCAGCTACTAGGTCTTCAGGTTTCAAGTCTTCAAGTATAGGTCTTCATCTTCATTAGGTATTTAGGGTTTTCACCTGCATCATGAGAAAGAGAAAATGGTATTAGATCCAATTGGATCTAAGCAATGCATGAAATAAAAACATCATACAATAACAAGCAATTCTTTCAATGTTGCATATCTATCTAGTAAATCCAATGCAATAAGGAAATGTGCATCCACACTAACTGAAAGATAGTATTAAAGGGACTTTTTTTTTTAAACATGAAACCTTTTACTATTAATGGTCATTCTGATGTATGTTGTCCTTTTTAAAAGCCAGATATCTGAATGAAAGGGACCTAGTATTTCTAATTGAGAAAACCTTTTTCAGGATCAACAGGACCTTGTTAGATTAGTGAACATAATGATCTGAATTTTGATTCACAAGTGTCATTCCTTTTGGCATTTTCATAAACTGAACTATTTATTATGTTCACTAATCTAATAAGTTTATAATGTTGTTACTTCAAGAGCTTAACAAGATATATTGCAGTGCTCAAAATTGACTCATTTTCACATCACAGTTAGAGAAAGAAGATGCAGTATAGAATGCCTTACAAGGTGCTACATCAGAGTGCCAAAATGCTACAAAAAAGTCATATTCAAATGCCAAGATACAACTACATAATCATTGAAGAGAAATGCTATAGAATTGAGCTTAAAAGTTATAAAAATGTTATCAGTATGTATTTGATGGATGTCACGAGCCCGTGCTCAAACTTCATTGAATTTCATTCTGATGTCTTTGAATGTCATGAGCCCGTGCTCAAACTTCTTAGATAATAAATAAACATTTTTATATTTTTGTATTTCTTGTGTCAAAGAATCATATTCAGCATCAAACAGAGGAGAGATTGTGTTTAAGCATGGTAATTTGTACTAGTGAAGCTAATAGTGTTCACTATTTTCAAATATTGAAATCAAAATCAAATTGACTGTTCTTATTATTCATTTGAAACAGAAAGGACATTTTTTAAAATGACCGGTGTGTGGATTTGAAGACTAGTGTACAATGAATTAATTTCTTGCATGGATTTAATATACAACACTGATTGTGAAATCAAGAGCATTAAAACAGTGATCTTTAAAGAGCTTGGATTTATCTATGGAGCTGTAGGCACTTTTGAAAAATGATTGATGCATAAGGGTACAGTGATGCATAGGCCCAATTAGCTGAGTCATATTGAAAGTACAAATAAGATGACCGGTGTACTAATGCAACAACAGACTATGAAATCAAGAGTATTCAAACAGTGAGCATGATGATTCCTTCAGCAAACAAATATATGCAAGATAGTCGAGCCATGAAGATCATATGCCTATCTGTCAAGCTATGAGGATTATATTTTCATCAATAGAGCCATAAGCAATAGTATATGACTGGTAAAGTGACTGGTTTGTTTTAGTTTTTACCAAAATGATAGTGCAAAAGCATCATTCATGGGCTGAATATCAAGTGGGTTTTCATTTCTATACTATCAAATCATTTTTATGAAGGAAGTATACAATTTTTCTTAAACATTATCATATATTTCAAAAGAGAAGAAAACAAAGAATAAAATAATGTATTCAAGCTACAAATAGGAGTACAAAACTGAGTTGTATAAGTTCAGTAAACATCAAAGCCTTATTTCAAGCAAATGGAGGGTACAATAGAACTTATTTGCATGTTTTTCACAGAATATCTTGTGTCTGAGCTTATCATCGAGTTCCAATGGCCATGGAAAAGTTTGTAGCTATGGCTGAAAGATGCCCACATTTCAAGATAAGTTTACACTTCCACATCTTCTAGCCCCAGCCCAAGCTTGGCCAAGATCACTGGAGTATTTCTCTATTTTAAGCCATGATTCATTACACGTGGCTTAAGTTCAAACTCCAGTTCAAAACCCACTAATCATGGAAATTTCCAAGCACTGTAATGCATATAACCTTAAGTCAAAGGAGGAAAAACAAACAAATTTCATTGTGGGAGTAAATACCAGGTGAAATAGAATCATGCTTACCATCAATGAGGATGTGGTCAAGTTCAAAGCTCAAATGATGTCCAAGTCACAGTCAACTTTCAATCATGGGTCGTGAATCCAACATATAGCTTGGGTTCGAGTTCAACCAAATCAAAGCCCAAGTTAACTTCATAGTCGGGCCATGATTGAAGAATAAAGGAGCTCAAGGCCAAGTCACAGCCAGGTCATGATTCAAGATGTAAAAGTACCTGCAAGTCGTGAGTTACCCGGTCACAGCCTAAATACAAAGCTTGAAGCTGAGATTCAAAGCCTGGCTTGAACTCATAGTAAACACAGCTTGAAGCTGAGAAGGGAGCCACAATTCAAGCTCAAGGCCTAAAAATTTCTTGAATCCTAGCTCGAACTCATAGTAAACACATTTTGAAGCCCCTCCTACCCTCTCTTGCGTTAGAATGCAAGTTTGACCTTACACTCATGTCCAAATTTCTCAATCCCTCAAGATATCTATGTCATAGATATGCCACCTTATTTTGCTATGTGTTTGTCAAGGGACTTTACAGCCAAAATAGATGGTTATTTCTCATCAGATTGGTCTCACCTATATTTTAAAAGTAGATATGGTACTAAGGTAACCATAAAATCAAAGTTATTGGCCAAGGATCACATAGAGCCTTATTATCCCAACCCTATTAATGCAAGTTGTGTGATTATGGATTTAAATGAAATTAAAGATTATTCATCTTATAACACACAAACTAAGGAGTACCCTGACATTGTGTTGGATGAATGGGCAACTAGAAATGATCAGAATGATGATATAAATGATGCTGGTTTTTGGTAACTATATGATTTTAGAGTCTGATGCAGTTTTCCCTAATTTGATTAAAGATCAAGATTCTAAATCTGAATTGTCCAACTAGCTATGGGATTTATATTTTGATGGATCTAGGAATAAAGATGGTGTTGGTGCAGGGGTTATGTTAGTTTCACCTGATAGTGACAAATTTTATGCAGCATACAAATTTTCTTTTTCATGTTCTAACAGTGTGGCTGAATATGAAAGTTTGATTCAAGGTTTAGAGTGGGCAAGAAAAAGGAGAATCAAATGCTTGAGGGCATTTAGGGATAGTGAATTAATAGTAAAATAGGTGAGAGGTATCAATACTGTTAAAAATGATCTTTTAAAGTTGTATAAATCTAGAGTATCTGATATTCTAGATGATTTCGATGCATTTAATCTTATTTCTATACCTAGAAGGAAAAATCAGCATGCTAATAGGCTGGTTGGTATTGGTGCACATGTTTTAATTACTAAAAATAAAAGGTAGATATCAGATCAGTCACATGTCAAAATTGTTGTTAGGCCATCTATCCCAGATAATGATATCAATTGGTAGGTTTTTAATACTGATGAACACATTTTAAGTTTTAGGACTGAAACATAAGATTTCTCAGCTTCTAAAAATGACAAACTCAATCAGCAAATGGAAGATCAAATCATTCAGGTGAAGACTAATAAGCTTCCAAAAGGATCGGTTAGCCTGGAGTCAACTTTTAACTCTGATGATCAGTTCAGAAGGAATAAAACTAGTTTGTTGATCAAAGAAGATCACTATGAAGAAGTGGAGATATTCAGAGATAAGTATTTGAGGGTTGGTAAAATTAATTCTCCTAAAGAAAAAGAATTGTTTATTGATCTTTTCAGAGAATACAATGATGTTTTTTCTTGGGATTATGCTGATTTGAAAGGATTTGATCCCCAATTAACCTAGCATACCATAGAGTTAGAGCCAAATGCTAGACCAATCAAACAAAGGCAAAGGCCTATCAGCCCCAAGTTAGAGCCTTTAATGTTGAAAGAGCTAAGAAAACTTTTGGATGGCGGTATCATATTTCCTATCAAACCCACGTCCTGGCTTTCCAATTTAGTTCCAGTAAGGAAAAAGAATGGAGAGATAAGACTTTGTGTAGACTTTAGAGACCTTAACAGGGCATCTTTGAAAGATAGGCACCCTCTTCCTTCTATGGAACAAATTTTTTAATATGTCTTAGGTTCAGAGAGATTCTCACTTTTAGATGGGTATTCTAGTTACAACCAAATTTTAGTTAAAGAATCTGATCAATTCAAAATAGCCTTCAAAACTAAATGGGGTACAATGGCTTATAGAAGAATTTCATTTGGATTATCAAATGCAGGAGCTACATTCCAAAAAGAAATGGACATGGCTTTCAGGAATCTAATGTACAATTTTTTTCTAGTATACCTAGATGATGTCACTATTTATAGCAAGGTTGCAAACCAGCACATAAATCATCTGAGACGAGTGTTACAGAGATGCAGAGAGTTTGGGATCTCTCTTAACCCAAAGAAGTCAGTTTTTGCAATTCATGAAGGTAAAATTTTAGGATACCAAGTGTCTAAAGAAGGTACAACCATTGATCCTAAAAGGATTCATGCAATCCTAGAACTATCATTGCCAAAGCATAAGAAAGGATTGCAGAGTTTTATTGGGAGAATAAATTTTGTTAGACAATTTATCTCTAATATTGCAAATTTGTTAAAACCTTTGACTGCTATGCTGAAGAAACATATACCTTTCAGCTAGACTGATGGAGGAAAGAGGAGTTTTGAACAAATTAAGCAGGCTTTGTCATCAGCCCCTACTTTAACTAATCCTGATTTCTCTAAGGATTTTATTTTATATGCTTATGGTGGTTTTGACACTGTTTCAACAATGCTGGTTCAAAAGAATGAGGATAAACATGAGCAGCCAGTGGCATTTTTTAGCAAAGGTATGGATGATTTGAGAAAAGGTACAGTTTTGTTGAGAAGCATGTACAAGTTGTTATTAAAGCCTTGAAAAAGTTTAAGTATTTAGTTACTAGAAATAAAATTCATCTGATGGTTGCACATCCTAGCATTAAAGAGTTCTTGTTAAACAAAGATGTCAATGAAAAGAGAGCAGGATGGATAAAAAAAAGTTATGGAGTATGATGTGCAAATTCATGTAACCAAGTTGGTTAGAGGCAAAGGCTTGTGTGCTCAGATGGAAAAAGAAGAAGATGAAGTTGAAGCCACTGAAGAGGTTGCCTTACTCTAAGGTAATGTTGTACTAATTAATAATTTAGCATCCTGGCTATCAGATATGACCAGATTTCTACAAACTGGTCAATGCCCAATAAATCTTGATAAAGCTAAAAGAAGGTACTTCAGGTTACAATCTATTCCTTATGTTCTTATTGATGGTATTCTTTATAGGAAGGATTTTTCTGGTATGCTTCTTAAGTGCATTGATTACATTGATCAAAACAAGATTTTATCTGAATTTCATGATGGATCTTGTGAAGGGCACTTCAGTCCTAAAACTACAGCCTAGAAAGTTCTTAGAGCTAGTTATTATTGGCCAGATTTATTCAAAGATGCTCATACTTGGGCAAGAAAATGTCAAAAATGTGCTCTATTTGCAGGAAAGCAAAATTTGGCAGCATTGTCATTAAAGCCTATTGTTAGAGTAAAGTATTAATTATATTAATTAAATTTACTCCCTTCTTAAGATGTCAACTCTTTTTTCTTTAGTTAAATGCACATGCATTAGTTTTTTTAAATATAAACTTGCATGCATTAGTCTTGTAATAATTTAACTAGTTATTACATGCACTAGGGTTTTCCTTTCAAGGATTTTGATCTCCTTTATTAGGATGATCCATTGTACATTCAATTCATTCATTATTTGAGGATATTTTGTTCTTCATATTTTTGAGTCAAACCCTTGCCCTCTTCTTGTCTCTACTTCCTTGTAACAGATTTTTGTATGCAAGTGATCTTCATATTCTGTGGATTTGTATTGCTCAAATCCTACATGGTATCAGAGCCTAATCTGTTACAGCTTGTTCATGTTTGAAGGATTCAGATTAGGGCCTTTTTTTGTTTTTTATTAAAATTAAGGGGTCTCTAAATTTTGGTGTATTTTGAGCTCAAACGGACCTCACCGTTGAGCTCGCAGCACCCAAAAACCCCTATTTTGATATATATGCACATCCAATTTGGACAACTTTGCATTTTGGGGCTTTTTTTGGTATCATAAGCTTAACACGCTTCACGAGGCTAAAATTATACAAATCTACACACTTCTTGATGAAAAATTTATACAGCTCGACACATAAAATGATGCAAAAATTTTGTTGTCTAACACACAAATCAAGACAAAAGATTTGGCATGCAAATCGAGGCAAAAATTTGAAAGCTTGGCATGGATTCTGAGGCGCGCATGCGATTTTGAAAAAAAAATTATATATTTATTTATTTTTTCTTTTTGGGAAGCGACGGCCATTTGGCCGTCAAATTTAAGCCCATCATTCGGTGACGTCAAGATGCATCATCGTCATTTACACCATTATTGGGCTCTCTAGCACACTAGTTGGTACTTTGCTCATAACTTGAGCATACGATGTCGAAATCGGGCAAACGAGATATCACCGGAAAGCTGGTTCTGAGCCCGACGGTCTCATGGTGGTTAATTTAGTGTTTTTTGTCATCTAGCTTATATTTTTTTCTGTCATAGTCAGATTCTCTTTTTTGCATTCTGGGGGGGCTAATTTGCTCAAATTAGCTCCATTTTTTGATCTGGAAGAATCGTCGGAAAGCTCTTCTCGAGCACCATCTAGATTTATACCTGTTTTCATCAAAAAATTTCAAGGTACACAAGATTCAGATCTTAAGTGTTTTTGCTCTTCTCTTGATAAAGCATATCATTCTAGGCTTAGGGGTTCGATATTTGAATTGTGGGGGGGTGTTATTTTCTTGTTTCTATCAGTTAAACTAGATATTTATCAAAACAAAAGCCCCTTCTAAAAAATATGGCCGAGACCTCTTCTTGTCTAGAACTTCTGACCCCACATAATTATCACACATGAAAAACCCTAATGACACGACTTCTCTATTCAAAAGGGCTCTGGTCTTGTCTAGATGCAGTGCAGCCAGTATTACAGAGGCCCTTTGAGATCATGCAGCATTGAAACAAGATGGATGAGGCTATGGGGTTGATTTCTTTACAGGTATCAGACAGTTTGCAGTTTCATCTTGATGGGTGCACTACCCCTCTACAAATGTGGGCTAAATTTGAGACATTATTCAGTACCATCAATGAGTTCAGAGCACTTCAGATTGAGGCAGAGCTTACCTCTCTTGTACCTGATTCTTTTCCCTCTATTGAGGACTTTCTGATTAAGTTCAAACAACAAAGATCTTTGTTACACAAATGTGGAAAGTGAAAGACTGATAAAGAGTGCATTTATCTGATTCTATCTAAGCTTCGAGGAAACTTTCAAATCTTCTCTTCTACCTTTCATTCTACCATGGACGCTTTGGGACCTACATTCACCGTGCCCACTTTTGAGGTGTTCTATGATTGTTTGACTAGAGAGCAGGCCAAGCTTACTTAGTTGGACTCTCTAACAGGATCAAAGAACCAAGCATTGGTTTCCCAACCATCCAAAGAAAAGCAGAAGCAGAAGCCAAAGAAGATATCAAATTCCTCTTCTCGGCACTCTATTGGCCCACCATCTTCTTCCAAGAATGAGAAACAAAAGATTGAGAGACCTACATGTTCTTATTGTCAGAAGGGACCTCATGATGAGTCACATTGTTTTCAGAAGAGATTTGATGGCTATGAGAAACAAATTGCAGATTTGCAAGCTCTTCTTCAGAAGAGCACTGTTTCCTCTCCATCCTCTTCTACCTCACAGGGGTCTACTTTTCAGTCTTCTTCCACATCTTCGACATCTAGACAAGTTTTTGGGCAGGGTCATGCAGTATGGGCATCCATTGCATCCCCTTCACAGGTCCCTTGGATACTGGATTCAGGTGCTTTTCACCATATGGCATCTTCTCAAGGGGTCTTCTCTATTGTTGAGGCTTCTCCCATTCCTCATATTCTCATGGGGAATAACACTGTCCTGAAAGTCTACAAGAAAGTTTCAGTAGGCATTCAAGATGGCACATTCAATGATGTATTGTATGTTCCATCTCTATCTATAAACCTTCTCTTGATTTATTGGATTACACACAGTGGATCAGGGAAGACAGTTGAGTTCACTACAAATTCAGTCTTCATTCGGGATAGTGCGACAGGAGGCATTGTTGCTACAAGGACAATTGATCATTCCACTCATCTCTACACCTTCTCATACTTTGGTCCACCATCTCCATTATCAGAGCACAGCTCTCCTCTTTCGTAAGAGCCTCATGTGGTGCAGTCAGGTCCCTTGAACTTTTGTATTGTTCCTGAGATCACTGCTATAATTGCCACACCACATCCTGTTGAGGTCTTTTCTCTTCAGCAGGATTCTTCTTCAACACTGTCTGACCCTCCATCTCCATTCATCGAGCCACCAGGTGCACTTGTTGAGGATTCTATAGAGGACGTTCATCTCCTCTTTCATGATAGTGTCAGCACACCTGTCACACCACCTACATTGGGGATTCCCTTTCAGGATCCTCGTGTTTTCTCCTTTGAGCATCAGTTAGGCCTTCCAGTTTCACCTCTCATTCAAGGGTTTCCTTGTTTTGTGCCTTTTTTTTTCCGCATTGGAGTTGTATTGGTTCGATCATTTCCACAGGGGTTCCATCATTCTGGGGGGGCTTTGGTGTCTCATCCCTCTCTCATGGGGGGGCTGGTTGTACTTATGGTTTTGAGATAATCTCTTGAGCCATTTCTTTTTCTGCATTTTTCTATCTCTTTTTGGAGTAGGGTTTTTTCCCACTGGGTTTTCTCTATTTATCTATTTTACAGAGATTTGGTTGTGTTGGGTACCTCATCAGGCCATGTTGCCAAGACCCATTTTTTTGCTTTCGGCACTATAGTTTCCTTTTCTTTCTTCTTGCATTGTTTGTAGCTGCATTGTTGATCATCTTAAGGGGGGGTGTTAGAGTAAAGTATTAATTATATTAATTAACTTTACTCCCTTCTTAAGATGTCAACTCTTTTTTCTTTAGTTAAATGCACATGCATTAGTTGTTTTAAATATAAACTTGCATGCATTAATCTTGTAATAATTTAACTAGTTATTACATGCACTAGGGTTTTCCTTTCAAGGCTTTTGATCTCCTTTATTAGGATTATCCATTGTACATTCAATTCATTCATTATTTGAGGATATTTTGTTCTTCATATTTTTGAGTCAAACCCTTGCCCTCTTCTTGTCTCTACTTCCTTGTAACAGGTTTTTGTATGCAGGTGATCTTCGGGTTTTGTGGATTTGTATTGCTCAAATCCTACACCTATCATTGTGGATCAGCTATTTAATAAGTGGGGAGTGGACTTTATAGGTCCAATAAATCCTAATTCAAGTGTAGGTCATAAATGGATTTTGACTGCTACAAATTATTTTACCAGATTAACTGAGGCCATTGTATTGAAGGAGTCTACTAGATCTGCTGTGTTGAAATTCTATGATGATATTATAACCAGGTTTGGTGTTCCCCAATCAATAATTTTAGATAATGCTTTAGCTTTTGTTGGTTCAACTATAACAAAGTGGGCTATTAAAAATGACATCTATCTAAATACTTCTTCTAACTATTACCCTCGGGGTAATGGTCATGCATAGTCTACTAATAAAAACCTAATTAGGATTATCAAAAAGACTTTGCAAGAAAATAAGAGAGATTGGCACTCGAAACTAAAGGCAGCCTTATGGCTGGATAGAATCACACCAAAACAAATTATTGGAAATTCACCCTATGTTCTAGTTTATGGTAAGGAGGCAAGATTGTCAATTTCTACTAAGTTTCTAGCTTTACAGCTAGATGATCAAATGATGTTGTTTGAAGAGGAAGATCCTCTTAAGCTAAGATATGTTGAATTGCTACAACTTGAAGAAGAAAGGAGAAAAGCATTGAAAAATATGGAGTTAAGGCAACAACAGACTAAAAGGTCTTTTGACAGGAAAGCTATACCAAGAGATTTCAAAGAAGGTGATTTAGTACTCAAGTGGGATGTGCTGAAGAGCAGACCAGACCAACATGATAAATTTGACAATTTTTTGTCAAGCCCTTTTGTTATTATAGCTTGCAAAGAAAATAATATTTTCTAGTTGTCTACAACTGATGGAGAAGTTCTGCAGATTCCAGTTAATGGAATCCACCTCAAGCTTTTCTTTGAGGGTTAGTTTTGGTCTAGTTTTCCTTTTCAATAAGTGTTGTCCAAGCACTAGGTCTTTAGGTTGCATGAGTCTAGATTAGATACATTTTCATTTCAATAATGGTTGCATTCATGAGTTTTGGTTTTATGGCCCTATTGCCCAATGATAAGGTCTGTAGGTCATGTCTAGAAGGCAAACATCCAGCAGAAGTCGTCAAAAATGTTACCCAAATTTACAGCATATAGAAGAATAAACACAAATAGGAAAAGATTGCATTTTTAGGGGTCCAATTAACACTATCTTTCAGGTATTGTTGATTAATATTTCATTATTGCATTCATTATCAGATTTCATTATTGTACTCTAAGTATTGATCACATTCCAAATTTTTCAAATTCATAATTGATCATTACATTGTGCATTCAAACTGAATGTAGTATACAAGTGTTCTTTCATATTTCATATTTCATGTCAATCAAATAGTACATTTGCAAAATGGAAAGTATGATAGAAGTATGGAGTAGGGGTCCCATGCATTGCCTTTTTGTATGTTTTTTGTTAGCTGGTTGTCTGTCAGGTACTAGGTCTTCAGGTTCCAAGTCTTCAAGTCCAGGTCTTCATCTTCATTAGGTCTTTAGGGTTTTCACCTGCATCATGAGAAAGAGAAAATGGTATTAGATCCAATTGGATCTAAGCAATGCATGAAACACAAATAGCATACAATAACAATCAATTCTTTCAATGTTGCATATCTATCTGGTAAATTCAATACAATAAGGAAATGTGCATCCACACTAACTGAAAGATAGTATTAAAGGGACTTGTTTTTTTTAAAACATGAAACCTTTTACTATTAATGGTCATTCTGATGTATGTTGTCCTTTTTAAAAGCTAGCTATTTGAATGAAAGGGACTTAGTATTTCTAACTGAGAAAATCTTTTTCAAGATCAGCGGGACCTTGTTAGATTAGTGAGCATAATGATCTGAATTTTGATTCACAAGTGTCATTCCTTTTGGCATTTTCCTAAACTGAACTATTTATCATGTTCACTAATCTAATAAGTTTATAATGTTGTTACTTGAAGAGCTTAACAGGATATATTGCAGTGCTCAAAATTGACTGGTTTTCACATCACAGTCAGAGAAAGAAGATGCAATACATAATGCCTTACAAGGTGCTACAGAAAAGTGCCAAAATGATACAAAACAGTCATGTTCAAATGCCAAGATACAACTACATAATCACTGAGGAGAAATGCTACATAATTGAGCTTAAAAGTTATAAAAATGTTATCAGTATGTATTTGATGGATGTCACGAGCCCGTGCTCAAACTTCTTAGACAATAAATAAATATTTTTATCTTTTTGCATTTCTTGTGTCAAAGATTCATATTCAACATCAAACAGAGGAGAGACTGTGTTTAAGCATGGTAATTTGTACCAATGAAGCTAATAGTGTTCATTGTTTTCAAATATTGAAATCAAAATCAAAATGATTGTTCTTATTATTCATTTGAAACATAAAGGACATTTTTTAAAATGACTGGTGTGTGACATTGAAGACTAGTGTATAGTGAATTAATTTCTTGTAGGGATTTAATATACAATAGTGACTGTGAATCAAGAGCATTAAAACAATGAGCTTTAAAGAGCTTGGATTTATCTATGGAGCTGTAGGCACTTTTGAAAAATGACTGATGCATAAGGGTACAATGATGCATAGGCCTGGTTAGCTGAGTCATATTCAAAGTAAAAATAAGATGACTAGTGTACTAATGCAACAACAGACTGTGAAATCAAGAGTATTCAAACAGTGAGCATGTTGATTCCTTCAGCAAACAAATATATACAAGACAGTCGAGCCATGAAGATCATATGCCTATTTGTCGAGCTATGAGGATTATATTTTCATCAATAGAGTCGTAAGCAACAGTGTATGACTGGTAAAGTGATTGGTTTGTTTTAGTTTTTACCAAAATGACAATGCAAAAGCATCATTCACGGGCTGAATATCAAGTGGGTTTTCATTTGTATACTATCAAATCATTTTTATGAAGGAAGTATACAATTTTTCTTAAACATTATCATATATTTCAAAAGAGAAGAAAACAAAGAATAAAATAATGTATTCAAGCTACAAACATGAGTACAAAACCAAGCTGTATAAATTCAGTAAACATCAAAGCCTTATTTCATGCAAATGGAGGGTACAATAGAACTTATTTGCATGTTTTTCGTAGAATAGCTTGTGTCTAAGCTTATCATCGAGTTCCAGTGGCCACGAAAAAGTCTGTAGCTGTGGCTAAAAGATGCCCACATTTCAAGCTAATTTGACACTTCCACATCTTCTAGCCCCAGCCCAGGCTTGGCCAAGATCACTGGAGTATTTCTCTATTGTAAGCCATGATTCATTGCACATGGCTTAAGTTCAAACTCCAGTTCGAAACCCACTAATCATGGAAATTGTCGAGCACTGTAATGCATATAACCTTAAGTCAGAGGAGGAAAAACAAACAAATTTCATTGCGGGAGTAAATACCAGGTGAAATAGAATCATGCTTACCATCAGTGAGGATGTGGTCGAGTTCAAAGCTCGAATGATCTCCAAGTCACAGTCAACTTTCACTCATGGGTCGTGAATCCAACGTATAGCTTGGGTTCGAGTTCAACCAAATCAAAGCCCAAGTTAACTTTATAGTCGGGCTGTGACTAAAGAATAAAGGAGCTCGAGGCCGAGTCACAACCAGGTCGTGATTCAAGATGTAAAAGTACCCGCAGGCCATGAGTTACCTGGTCACAGCTCAAATACAAAGCTTAAAGCTAAGATTCAAATCCTGGCTCGAACTCATAGTAAACACATCTTGAAGCCGAGAAGGGAGCCATAGTTCAAGCTCAAGGCCGAGCTTCAAAGCTCGAAGTTGAAACTCTGAGAATAAGCCGAGATCGTGCAAGGTGATCTTTAGATCACAGATAGAAACCCGAGCCTCCATTTATCAAACTATCAATTCAGAATTGATGCCAGGGAATTCTACAATATACAGAGGCTGGATTCATGCCAGTCATGCCGAGCCAGAATCAAATTTTGGCAGAGTTTTTATTCACAGTTCGGGTTTATTTTCCATATTCTTCTTGGAGAAGCTGAATGAAGATGCTAAGTTCGAGAATGAAAACAGTTTTGAGTATTTGGAATCCACGGCAAACCAAATTGAATGCCATAAATGCACAGTCCATATCCTGGCAGAAGCTTGAGAACCACAATGCCACCTCATTGCCTAATTTTTTGCATAGTGTGCAACTAGGAGGAATGGTCACATCGACCTTCTTACACTTTGCATTTCATAGACTTAGGATATTTTCTTAAGTTTAGATTTTAGGTAGTGTAGGTTTTTATGTATTTTGAGTTTTATCTCAAATTAAATAATTTAAATGTTTGGTTTAAAAAAAAAAATTGTAAAAGGATATATATCCTTAACTTAGAACCAACATTTAGGGCTTTAGTTTTGGCATGGTTTTAGGCTTGGATCTTGGCATGATTTTAGGTCAAATTAGGGCAAATAACAAAGACTTGAATTTTCAGATTTGAGGCTTAGAGAAGGTATAAAACTGATTTTGATTATCAGTTTAAGGGGTTGCAGATTTTGAAGAGAAGGCTGAAAGTGAGCACATGGTTCCTTGATGCCATATTGATCTTGTTTGTAACCTATTTGTCAGATTTTGGAGGATAATAAAGCAGATGACCTATTTCTCCATATACTTTTGAGTTTTGATTTCAAATCCCGTTTTCATCTTTCTTCATAAGTGTTTATTCATTTTGATAGCTAGGAGCAGTGAATTTTCCACTATTCCTCCTCTAGGTGAATAAAATTCAAACCTCATGAAGAATATGTATGTTTGTTGATGGTTAAGCTATTTGTGGTCTATGCCCTTGTAGTTAAGTCTTTTAACTTATACGTTGATCAGTGATTCAAGGTGTCAAACTTTTGGTGTATGAGTTGGGGTTACTGTTTCAGTTTTCAAATCAAAAGTCTGATCTCATTTTGGTGTATCACCCCAATTTTCCCCATCAATTTTAAAGTTCCTTTTCCCTTTTCCCACTAAGTTTTCATTCAGGAGGTGATATCTCATATCAAATAGGAATTAGCCTAGAATCCGGAGACTCCTTAATCAGAGTCTGCCCACAACTCAAGAAGGTTTTCATTGTTAGGATAGAATATTGTTTTGCCCTAATGCCTGAGTTGGGGTGGTAATTCTAAACCTAAACAGAAATAATGGGAAAGAGATATGATTAGGATGAGAAGAATGATACAAGAGACAATAAGGATGGTAGATTTTTATGATGAATGGATGTAATGAAAAATTGGATATATGTATGTTCAACTTATGATGAGCAAGATGTATTTGCTATAACATTTGATATTATGCATTGAGGTATAATAAGGAACAAGGTGGCAATGTGTTAACTACATGAGGGACTAATAGCCAAGGAGATGTATAACTTGATGTAAGATTATGATGACAATGGTCATGATGTGCCCTAAGGATTGCCTCACAAATACATGCAACAAAAGAAACACAAGTAAGGATGTGCAACATTTGATAAAAGAAACAACAAATACGATTTTTGTCCCTAATTTAAAATGAAAGTAGTTAATTAATGATGATGATGATTGGCTAACTTCGATGAAACTTAATAAGATTGGTATTTCAACTAGACTAAGGGAAAAACTTACATATGCTTTTGGAGAAGTGCTCAATTGCTTAGCTAGATTTGGCTAGTATGATTGAATTACCAAGCTCTTTGGATAATGGATTGGATGCATGGGTTGGATTTGGATACTAGGCAAGGGATCGCCAACATGAAGGTTTGGGTATTTGGGATTTAGAATTGTAGATTATTTTTTTGCATCCCAAAGGTATCCCTATTGCGCTTAGCACAATTGCGACTGAACCTGGCGATTACATCCATGCCTTGCCCTAGCTTACTTTTTTTTTGAGTTAGGGTACATGAGGGCAAGTTGAGGTGAAACTAATCCTTTAGAGGCTACCGACAAGGCTCAAACCCACCAAACAACCAGGTTAATCAAGGTGGAGGGAATTGACCTCAGGACCTATATGGGAAGAACCCAAAGCCCTTAGCCAACTACGTCACCCTTTTGAGACGAATTGTAGATTCTATATTGGGCATGTGTAGTATGCTTAAAATTGGATCGCATTTAGATTATTTAGGGAGAGAACTAGTTGTAGCACCAAGGGTGAGGGGGGCGGGTAGAGGGAAATATGGGATTATATATAATGATGAGGGATTAGATTTGAGATGGAAATGGGGAGGGGAGAAAGTATGTATCCCTATTGCGCTTAGCACAATTGCGACTGAACCTGGCGATTCCATCCATACCTGGCCCCGAGCTTACTTTTTTTCTAGAGTTGGGGTATATGAGGGCAAGTTGAGGCGAAACTAGTCCTTTAGAGGCTGTCGACGAGGCTCAAACCCACCAAACAACCAGGCTAATTAAGGTGGACAGAATCGACCTCAAGACCTATATGGGAAGAACCCAAAGCCCTTAGCCAACTACGCCACCCCTTTGAGATGAATTGTAGATTCTATATTGGGCATGTGTAGTATGCTTAAGATTGGATGGCATTTAGATTGTTTAGGTAGAGAACTATTTATGGCACCAAGAGTGAGGGGGTCAGGTGGAAGGAAATATGGGATTATAGATAATGATGAGGGATTAGATTCAAGATGGAAATGGGGAGGGGAGAAAGTATGTTGACACACACACACACATGCATGCACCTATTTATACATTCATATATGCATACATACAAGCATCCATACATGTATACATCCATACCATCCATACATGTGTGCATGCATGTCTGTATGTGCATGTATGTATGGATGTATGTATGTATATATGCATGCATGCATGTATACATACATACATACATGCACATACATCCATACATACATGCGCATACATCAATGCATACATGTACACATGTATACATACACGCATGCATACATCCATACATCCATACCATGCATGCATGCATGTAAACATACATCCATACATCCATACCATGCATGCATGTATGTATGGTCATGAATGTATGTATACATAAATGCGTCTGTGTGTGCACACATATACACATAATCACCAAAATTGTTTACACACAATGACATGATCATCTACAATCATTAACACAATCTTATAGCCCTCATTTCATGCCTAAGCTACGTCACATTTCTAAATAGAAATTTCACATCACTCATTACAATTATATCTAGGAGTTGTTCTCGTCTACTACCTAAATTGCCTTGGGATTTTTAGCTTGGCTTGTTCACTAGGCTTTAGTAGAAGGGTTGCTACTCATACCTATAAGCAATACACACCTTTGAACCTTGAACATGTCAACTAGTTAAGGTTACTTTACATTTTATTAAAGATTGGTATTTGGGGGCTCTACTTGTGTACTTTAATAAACATTTTTTGTTATATATGTCTAACTAAGATTTTTATTCTTGTATTGCATATATGTTAGATGGTTATGTAAGGTTTCAGAAGTTTGAAAAACGAATCTCTAGCCATAATTGTGCCTCTTTAAGAATTAAAGAAAAAGTTAGATCAATTATTCGGGCTATTTATATTTATAGGGTTCTTAGATATAAAGACATGTAGAGAGAGATAGAAGGGAAGAAAAAGAGATATGCATTTAGAGAGATTGGGAGGATGGAGATTAAGAGGAAGAGGGAGAAATGGATAGAAAGAGAGGGAGTTAAATAGAGAGATGGAGAGGGGGAGAGATAAAGATAGGGAGGGAGATACAAAGAAAGAGATAGAGATAGATAGAGACATAGCCAGAGGTGGAAATAGAGAGTGCAAGGTAGACATAGAGAGGATAGAATTAGAAGAAAGAGATATACATAGATAGAGACATGGGCAGAGAAGGGTAGAGAGAGTGCAAGGTAGATATAGAGAGGATAGAATTAAGGAGAGATGGATAGGGAGAAAAATAAAGACAGAGAGATCCCCACATAACTCTTCCTTCTAGGGATTCATCCCCACATAAAATATGGCTGATAACAGTGCTCCTAAATACTGATTTTCTACCACAAAAATTGACATCAGAATCACAAATTCCAAATACTGATCGTAATTTCCAATACTTGAATAGCTGCTAGGAAATAAGATCAACCTTTTTCTAACAACCATGTTAATTTTCAACAAATAAGTTTGATTAACCTTCCATCGAAACTTAGGTAAACATAGGTAACGTGGATACCCACCAACATTCACAGTACTTCAATCAATTGTATTATTCATGTCAGCATATGATAAAACTAAAACAAGTGCATAAATAAATTAATAATAAGAACATTATCAAAGTTCAAATAACTATTGCTCATCACTGAATTTACATGAAATATATAGTTGAGGCAAAGGCAAAAACTGAGAAAAATGGAAGAAAAATCATGCATCCTATTAATGGAATGATGCTATGAGCCATTTGAATGTATATTAAGCCAGGATGTGCCCTTGCCCATCTCCAGCAGCTGTCACTATCCCCATGCTATTTTCCTATTCAAGTACCATTTCTATGACTTTGAAGGTAATTCTAGTCATCCCCTTTTAACAATCATGTTTCTTTATCCATTTTTTGCAATCCCATGTTCCCTTGTGCCCCCAGTAAAGGAATGCATGAAACACACATGCACACACACAAATCTATGAAGTAAAGGTCCCTTTTCAGTCACAGCCAAGCCCAACTCCATGTTTAATTATGAGAATCCCTTGTGGAAGCCAACAAGCTGATTCCTTTTCTTATTTCCTTATATGTTGTTCAAACTTTGTACCCATCAGTTTTGACATCACGACAATGCTTACAAATAGACATAACTTCACTAATCCACATGAAGTTCAATTTCTCCCTTTAGTAGAAAACATCAGTAATGGGGGATGAAGTTTTGGGGATTTCTAACAGCCACCTGTCACTGGTATACTGTCCCAGAAAATCTGTAGCGGGACTATAGTTCTGGAGGTACTGCCTAACCATAATATTTATCTAGTGTATAACTCTTTACACTGGGAACATTGTTTGTAGAATGCACAGAGATTCAAGCTTTTCTTAGAGATCCAAGTTTAACCGTTGTAATCTGTTTTAAGCGATTATGAATATTTCGATTTGAATTTTGATGTACTGTGGATATCAGCTTATTCAAGATGGCTGAAACTCCAACAGAGATATTGGGTAGAAGCTCAGCAAAGATGGCTGCTGAGCTCCACTAGAGATAACATATAGCACTTGTAACTTTTTCTGTGTTTGCAAGTAAAACAAACCATGGTTCCATGGTACTAAGTAGGACTAGTTTAGACTATTGAAAAGACTGAAAAATGAACCTGACAAACCATCTCAATGGATTTTGTTATGATAAAATAGAACTATAGAGGTATGGAAGTTCAACTCATTTTCCATGAGAAATACAGATCAACGGAATTTTGTGGCTTTATCTTGTATGTTGATTTGCAACTTGCAGAATAAATCATATACAAGTTTTTATTGAAGACATTCCATTACCTGACAGCCCAAAAGCTCTCTTGGAATATAGAAAAAAAAATTGTACAACACCTCTGAAAAAGTAAAATATCAAAGCAGGTGATTGCCCCTTGATCTGTGATTAAAAAGATTTTTTATTTTGTCAATCCTGTCAAGCATCCTCTACCTTCATCAAAGTTTTTGGGACGTCTCCAGATGTTCAGTAATCTCCTCTAAACTACACTCACGGTATTCTTTTAATAAAATCAAATAACATGATAGGAATCAACAACTAAGCAATGATCTATATTTGAAAGGCATCTTGGTAGAAGAATTCTCAGTTGATAAGACACCTAATTTCTTCTTGCAAATGCAAATTTTCCATGAAGGTTGTGTAGTTTTGTTTAGAGGTTAGTCTGACCATCAATTTCTGAACTTTCGTTTAGAATTAATCTGACAATCAACACTGAACTCGTGACCAGTTTAGATGTCCCATTTGCTGAAAACAATATTTAGCAACTACATTCTCAAAATAAGTAGTTAATCATATAATAATATAAATGAGAAATGGGAGATAAGAGTTTAACCATCAAAGAAGTAATTTCAGACAACAGTCTTAAATAGATACATACTTGGGATCATGGGATATCGGTAAGTATAATCATTTATTCAGAAAAAAGACAGCTGCCATACGATCTAAAGATCTGGAAAAAAAAATTGTAATAACAGGATAAAGCAATGAGCTTCAATTTGACTTTTCTGAAGCGAAAAACTGGTCTTTGGTGTTTCATCTAGACCTTCATTAAACAGTAGTTCAATCAAAATTTTGAAAAATAACACTTACACGGTAAAAAATCTGGTTTAGGGGTTTTTCCCCTAGCAGTGCACAGCATTACCAGTCTAAATAGCAATGACCTTTAATAAGAAAATATACTATAATATCCAATAGAAAAACACAGTAACCCTTACAACAAGATTAAAACTTTGGGCTCAGATCTTTGCTTCTGAATCACATTAGATATTTGGATTTGCTATTCTTCGCAAATTCCAGACATTCATATAAAGGATAGTATTGAGCACCAAATTTGATCCAACATTCCCAGCTATTCCCAAAATAAGAATACTGCAATTCTAAGTGTTTACTTTGCATCTTATAAGAAGTCACACAGTCTAATAAATGCAAATTGCAGTTAGTACTCTGGTCAAATACTGCAAACAGAGGACACTGCAATAGACAGCAGTCATAATCTTCACACCTGTTGCTATCTTAAGGTATAAATAAATGATCCCAATCTAATTTGCACGGTCTTTGATTACATCAATATCAACTTCAGAAGCATCAGTGGCCTGAACCTCGTAATGAACACCATCAAGCTCCCTTCGCAACCTGTCTTTAGTGGTAGCATAAAGCATCTTTGCTCTGATTCGGGATACATCAGGGGACCTAAACCCAAAACAAAATTGTCAGCCAGACAACAAAAAGCAAATAATATTATGATTACAATAATTTCCTCTGCAATCAAAGTTGACAAATCAAATTTGTGACAAGCAGAGAAGTGCAATCACAAAAATATTTAGTAACTATGCTTGGAAAAATGAAAATCCGTGTCCAATCCATTTCCTAAAGCCAGAAACAAAAATATATATTATTTCAACTACAATAATATAATAAAGTTCATCGATGGAAAAAATATCATGTGTATTTATGTATGTATGTATGTATGCCATCTTTGAACAAAG
This sequence comes from Chamaecyparis obtusa, assembly GCA_027943335.1. Lineage (NCBI taxonomy): Eukaryota > Viridiplantae > Streptophyta > Pinopsida > Cupressales > Cupressaceae > Chamaecyparis > Chamaecyparis obtusa. The sequence continues at coordinate 987,416 of BSBK01006996.1, forward strand.
AAAATTATTTTCAGTCCCAAAAAATTTCTCCCCTCTTTGCACCTGATCTTCCTCACCCTCCTACTATATATATATATATATATATATATATATATGCTTCTTCCCATATTTTGGGAATGGTGAATTCAGTGATGATGATGACAATTTTGACATACTCTATACCAAATTGATGTATGACGAACTTGAAATGCATAATTTTAATAGTATGATTTCATTTGTATTTTAACTTTATTGTACAATGTATAATTCGAGTTCCTCTTGTTATTGTTGTCATCCCTCTAATTCATATACATATTATAGCACTTCATAGGTGGAAGCATTCTCTTTGTAATTGGTCTTTGATATTGCAATCCTTATCTCTCTGCTTGCACCTTCATGCAATCATTAGTCTAGAATTTCCTACAAAGAAAAAAGGGATATAAAAGTTCCATTCATATTCATATTGGAAAAAAAATCTTTATAATTTCACTTCTATGTATAAATATGGTAGGAATCAATGTCCGTCTCATTTTGATTCTTCTAAGCAAGTTCTTTAATATTATTTGATTTATAAAATTAGGTGAATTTTCTTCTCACATTCTTAAGAGTAGGACAAGTTAGAAGAAAATAGTGTTATCTTCCACTTTGTTTGTGTCACAAATTTTACAAAGGTAATCTCCGCGACATGATTTTGGGTTAATCCTAATACCAGTTTCACCATATAGATTGTGATTAAAAATCCTTAAGTTAGCTATATTCTTTAGTTTTTCAAGCCCATGATGTGGGAACGCAGTTTTGATCACTCAAAATATGAATAATAATTTTGTTTTCATTTCATGTTGTCGATTTAAACTTTATAGTGATATAAGAATCAATTCCATCAACATAGTTGAATAGATTGCTATCTTCAGTATTCCAGAATCCATATGAAGCCTTAACATCTCTAGCCTACCCTAATGTCAGGCTATGGTGGCTAGTACTCATCAAAAAAGATAACAAGGAGCATAGTGGTAATTAGTAGAGTGTATTTATATTCTAGAAGCTAGTCATGGCAGACTCCATGGAAGTACAGCCTAATTCAATCAAAAGTGTCAAACACTGTAATATGATTTATTACATTTTATCTGCCTAGACTTTCAATGACACTGAATAAATGGGATGAATATAGTGGTAAGAACAAATTATTCTATATTCATCCCGTAGCTTAGCATTCTATATGCATTTTCAAGACCATAACCAGCATTCCAGCCACTAATTATTATTTAATATAAATTGGTGTTTCGGAATAGGGTAGCTGAAATCAATACAAGGTTTAAGATTGGACACGGTTGTCAGAAAATAGTAGGACATGAACTTTAAATTTTAGATTTAATAATTATTACCTTGGTTTTGTCAACATTAATGGTAAGTCTGTAATATTTAGCAAAAAAGTCAAAAGAACATTGAGCTATTTATGGATATCCTCAAATGTTTAGGCAAGAGCAATGTCAATATAAAGTAGAAGGATGACAATGAGACAAACCATGTTATTACAAAATGCCCTCCTCTTTAACCTTCTTCCATTTTGCCTATATAGATGCCAAAAAGAGTGGGAGAAAGAAGCATCCTTATCTCACACTAACATTACCATTTTTATCACTTAACCATTGATTGCTGAATTTTATTTCCACAATAACCTTTTCATAAACCCTAATCAAAGATATTTTAGTACTGGGAATGGGTAACAAGATGATTAATATTTTTCTTCTACATTTCTCAGTCTTCCCCTTTCGCTTCCATTGCACATATGAATCTCTAGATATGTCATTAGTGTTTGCCAAGGCACAATGTATTGAGGATTCCTTGTTTTGAGGCATATCTGCCAATATGGGGAAGGATGGGTCAATTGTGTAGCATTGCTGTTTTCAATGTTATACTTGTCTGATAAAAGATGAAGTGGCATGGTAGCTCTTTGCAGGAGGTTCTATATGAGATAAGTCAGTAATGGTGAAAGAAAGCATTGGGATCAGACTTTTGCATGGATTATAAGACTTAGTCTCCGGGATGTAACTTCAGAAAGATTTGGAACACGGATGACCTTAATGGGATGATCAGAATAGATAGAAAGCTCTACAATTCAAAAGTAAGTCCTAAGTGGTTGCTGCAGCCATATTGTTGCCCTGTATAATTGCATTGACCTTCTTCCTCAAGATTAATGGTCTGATTAGTAATTATTTAGACTACTTTAGAGTCGTTGCTTGCTGTTCTTCTGTGAGCACTTACATAGAGACATTTACATTTACAATAGATTATGTCTCTTTTAATAGATCTAGAAATACATATGGTATTTCTTCTAGTGTTCATACTTCATAGTTATAGCGATTTGAGTACTTAGAATGAAGTGACCTTTTCAACTGACGCCATACAGGACACTAGTATAAGCATAAGCAATGATTCAATGACGTTAGATTGGAACTGATGTCAAGAACATTCTCCTCTGATTGATTCCATTTAAGGTCCTGTTGGAGTGACTGCTAGAGGCTCAACCCTTGATTGCTTGTTCTTGCCTTGGTGGACAATATAGATAAGAATATCATCTTTATTTTTGTTAATAGGAACCTAGTGGCTTTTATGTCAGTCTAATGTGAGTAGCTTTGGTATGGTTTTACGGTTTACCATTATTTGCTTACATATGTGAACCAAATTGGATTTTGTGAGAGTAATAGACAATTAATGTCCTTATGACTGATTCTAAGAGCACTGTGTTGTATTTATTAAGGAAAAATAGTTTTACAAAGTGGATGGCAATCATGGTTGGAGTAGCCACTGGTATTCAAACCAATATGCTATGTGAAAGGGTAAAATCAAATGTCCAGTGAAGCAAAATTGTTTGCTTATCACATATCTTTTATGGCATTGGGAATGGGCTTCTCAATGTCTGAAAATCCCACGTGAGACATGCTGGTGTGATTTTCATTAGCCAAAAACTCATAGATTTAATCTAACATCAACTTTCAGAAGGTTAGGTTATATTTTATCCTTCTAGAACCCCTATTTTTGTATTTTTGCAGGAAGGCTCTTGAAGAGTTCGACTGGCTGATGTGGAGTCGATGACTTGGGCCACCATACAGCTTTATTGTTTGATCAAACAATGCCAAAAATAGCAACATAGGAATAAGGAAGACATTGAAAACAGAGTGGAGTATTGAATTGAATACCTTGGAAGGACAATATTTCAAAGAGCATATTATTCGCTGTTCAACTCTGTAATTAAACTGTTAAAACATAATAAAGAGTTGAAACCCATACTCTTAAGATTTAAACAATGAACGGTCAACATTGACCATTGAAAATTGAAATCAAATGAATCACTGAAATATGAACACAAGATTATAAATATGATATTTAATCATATTATCAACGATCACAAAAACAACTATTTGAAAAGTGCCTCCCTTTTTTAAATTTACTAATAAAAATACCTGTGTTAAAAATACTCGACAATATTTAAAAGAGCATATTTAGAGCTGTTCAACTATGTAATTAAACTGTTAAAACATACTAAAGTGTTAAACTTGTAAACTAAAAATTAAACAATGAACAGTCACCATTGACCATTCAAAATTGAAATCAAATGAATCGCTGAAATATGAACACAAAATTATAAATATGATATTTAATCATATCATCAATGATCACAAAAACAACTATTTGAAAAGTGCCTCGCTTTTTTAAATTTACTAATATGCTTTTTTAACAATTTTTGTTGTGGGGGATGTAGGCATCCAAAAGTGGACTACTAATACTATTGCCCTTGAAGAAGCTAGGGAAAAGACACGGATGTAGAAATACCATGATAAACATGTAGCAGAGAACAACAGGCCACTGATGCTCTTATGAATACAAAGTTTGATATATTTGTCAAAGTCAAGGAGAGAAAGGAATGGAAGAAGGTGAAGACGACATTTTATTGCAGTTTGTGAGAACTAATCATCATTTTGCTAAATTGCAGGAGCTGCTGAAGCTATCAAAAGTTGGCATTAGAAAATATGTTATGGTCTCAATTTTCTCAGAAAGTTTGGCTTGTCAACATCATCTTACTAAAGGTGTCCAACTTGAGTTTTAGGGGGATGTTAAGAGTACAAAACTCGTGGTACAGGGTCCCTTTGAGTTACTAATAATTGTGGTATACTATTGAGTCATGTGTACCTTGTAAGTGTAACTTGCATTTATAAATGTGTGCCTAATTGGGAGGTGTAGAAATAGCAGCAATGTTTCTACCTTTTTCAACCAGTCCATTCAAGTGAATTATTCTACATTATAGAGATATTCTTCTTGGTATCTTTTGACACCACCATGTATTGGTGTTCTCTTTGTAGGGCTTTGCTATTTGTTCAATTGGATTTGTGTCATCAATATCATATTTATCCCTGTACTTCTATACAATGTGAGATTAATGACAAGGGTCCGTAATCAAACAACTAACAAAACTAACATAAAATAGAAAAGAAGACCATTGGGATATAATGTTAAAAAGCACCAAAAGAACAATTTCATTATAATATAGAACAAATTCAATGTTTCTGGATATGGTTTGTGTTCAGTTTGTAGATTCAGCAAAACAAAATAGGGTTGGATTTTCCATACTAAAAAAATATGAAAAGCACACTTTGCTTTCTTCTCCATATTCCTAGAATCCTATGATATATTCAAAGCATCTATATTTAAATGATAAATCTAAACCATAAAAACTATTTAAATAGATTAATATAGACACTTTATATATATATATATATATATATATATACGTTCTCTAAATATTTATTAAAAAAACTTTTAATGAATATTAAAAGTCTAAATTCCCACAATATAGATGGTAAACATCTTAATAAATGATAGGCTTTCCAACCAAACTGATTGAAATAATAAAAATGTGGCACTGGGCATTTATTTCACGGGGAGAACTCGAATGATCCACTACACTGACTGAAGTTTTACATGGACAAAATATTAGTCATCCCCCATTGTTCTTCCAATCATATTTCTCCATGGGTGTTTATAACAGGTTGAAGCAGATTTATTACAGTTCTAGAAAACCAGAACTGATTGATCAGTTGTTGGCAGTGGTGTTTTTCTACCATGTCATTAGAGACCTCAAGGTAGGGAAGATGGAACTTGAGGTGGTTCCAGGGAGTGCAAGCATAGCAAAGGCTTAGTTTAGTCATCTGCAATTGCAGAGAATGCCAAAATTTATTAGAAAAGGGCAAAAAAGAAAACAAAAAAAGGGTTCAAAACCACATGTTCTATCTGAGTTTGGTTAAAACTACTTGGGCTGATTGTGGATTCACTTGGAACAAACCCACAAACTTCATGCCACCCCCTTGTGCAAATCCCTGGCCACGCAAAGGAGGGATCCCTTGCCCAGTATGGCATTTACAAAAAAAAACTTTGAAGCTGGGAAAAGCTTCTTTAAACTCATGCCTTCTTAAATACAGCTGCAGACTAATTGAATAGGGCTTAGATAATACTATGACCTTCAAACGCAAAACAATTTAAGCACATATAATTTCTGCAAGGTGGTCGCTATGTGCTCAAGGTCAGGGCATGATAGGGTAAAGGCATAGCAACAGATTCGATAAAAAAGCTTATAATCCATAGATTTCACAACTTAAAAGGCAAATTAAAGGCAGGGTTCAGAAGCCATCAGTTTGGGTACTTTGATCAAATAGCGCTGGTTTGTCTCAGACCCGCAATAAATGAATATTTGCAACTGAACGTACCGATCAAAAACCCAACAGACAATAGAAAAGTTAACACTTAAAGAAGAGCTCTTTAAACCAATCTCACTAGAGGATTATCTTATGAAAATTCAGATTTAGAATAATCAAGGCCTTGGTTCATTGTTCAGTTCAACAGATTTCCGGGCCACCAACCAAGATTCTATTCTAGTGGTCCATCCAACCTGAAGAATATGTAAAACAAAGGTCTAAAGCCGGGTTGAAATCCTAGACATGGATAGTCTAAACCTGGAATCCGGATCCAAGGATACCCATAATATGCACTGTGACCGTTTAGGTGTGTGTGTCTTGAAGCATCCATGACAAGACAAATTACGTGTTCTCTCATTTGTCCCAATCCCACAATTACATGGGAGCTGCCCTCCCATACCCACAACAATGAAACAAGAATTGCAAACACACATGAAGATCATAAACTACCCATACAAAAAACATTGGGATATGACATAAGAGAGAAAACCTTCTAATGGGTTTTTGATGATATATGTCAAAATCAACAATGAAACTGAAATTGTTAAATACAGATGAAGATCATAAACCATCCATTAAAAAAAACTATCGATATGACATATAAGAGCAAATTTCTAATGTGCTTTTAGTGATATACATCAAATCAACAATTAAACTAAAGTTGTTAATGGTAGATGAGGATCATAAACTATCCATACAAAAGCATTGGATATGGCATAAAACAAGCCATTTAAAGGGTATCTAAATGTACATATCAAATTCAGATAAAGGAAGGTAACTTGCCATGCAATGAAGAAGATCTTGCTCTTCTGGCAATTCTCATTGGTGACGAAGTCAAAGTCATAGACAGCGTAGCGGCAATCATTATCAGGCAGAGAGGCAGTAAAATCGTCATAGCTCTCAGCAGGGCCGCCAGTTTTCTCCACCACCACCTGCTTCGTTTTTTCATCGATCTTGAAAACCACATATCGGTGCACCTTTTTCCTCTTGAGCTCCAGGAATGCATGTTTGCATTCATCCGCCACACCCATTCCGGATGACGCGCTCGACTGCCACACAACTCGCCATTAACAGACCTCCAAAAAAATACAAAACAAAGGCAAAGATTGCCTTTTCACTTACCATTCGGAACGACATAGCTCTAGCAGCTGTTCACAAAAGAGATCCGATGCCACCCACACAACCCAACTCGATACAAAACACCTCTGCTCTCAATCAATCCGCTGTGGATATCTTCCAATGCTCCGTGTTCTCTAAAATAGGCGTAAAATTAAAAAAAATCAAAAGAGAAAGTAAAAAGATAGGCAAGTAAGGCTCTTTTGGGTTCCCTTAAGATTCCTCCATAAACTTTTAGTTAAGGCCGAAAGTAACAACTATCATCTTCTGGTTGTCAAAAAGATTCCAAATTCTACTTCTTTTCCAATTTTAACCTTTACCTTCTGTTACCAAACAAACAGCTTGGTGTTTGCGGTTGCTGTTGTTCAAAGCAATTGTTTCAGGGAGGATAAGCATGAAGTGTTGTCCGTATCACGACCCGAACCCTGGACCTCGTCAAAACCGTGTGATTTGGGATGTTAATTTTATGTTGTTAATTATTGCACTCTGTTGAAACCATTGGTATTATTCTCTACTTTAAGCCTACGAGTAAGCATGGAATTCCAATTGGCTGGTATAAATTGTGGGGTTAAGGGGAAACGTGTATTTTTAGAAATTTGTTATTGTTATTTTAAATATATTATAAAATGGTTTGTTTTTTTAGGAGAGGTGGGGGGATTTATGAATTGATGATGTTAAGAATGGAGACCCCATCTTTCACATAAATATTTGGGATTTGGATTTTGGTATCATGAATCACAATGTCAATATTAATTTAATTTGACTTCAAATTATAATGGTTAAGTTGTAGGAGTCATTGCTCTTTCTAATATGGTTCAATCTCTTGTTCAATATTCTATTGTGACCTCAGTGATTCATAGCTCAAGTCAACAGCGTTTAGTCCCATTAAATAAAAAAGAAAAAGAAAATAAAGAAATTAACTTAACTTATTTTCAAGTAGTTATTGTTTATTGATTCAGAGTGTAGAATTATTTAAATGACAATTCTATAAAGTTATATAAAAATATAATTTATTTTATTTTAGAAATATATTAATTAGAAATTTAAGCATTATCTTATTTGATCAATTAAGCATCTAAGACCATTACATTAGTATGTGTGTCCATAAAAATATATACATGCATTTACATTTATGTTTGGTGTATCTTTAGCTTGTTTCAAATTGTTGAATTAATCTAAGGGTGTTATTTTTGTTGAATAAATCTATGGACATGATTAAGAGAAGTTAATTGTTTTCCTCTCACAATACAACACTTTCCATCAATGATTTTGAGCATCACCACTTTTTTAACATAAGTGGACAAGATTTTGAAGATCAAGAATGCGGAGATTAAGGTCACATTCTAAGATCAATGCCACAAAAATATGGTCAAAAATTTGTGTGCAATTTAAACCCACAAGTGTGGGATTGAATGTGAATAAGGAGTAGAACATTTATTAGTCCATGCTCAATTTGTTAAGTCTAATTATAGAGATCACAATTGAATCATTGTGTACAAATTATGAGATGGATATCATAATTGAACCATTGAGTACAAATTAAAACATTATATCATCTTATTTCATATAGAGTGTAGTACTCTTATCCTCTTTATCAATTTTCATAATATAAATATTTATTTTTGTGACGATCCACTAATTAGGTTAGAGAAGAATAATTTTTATTGCTAATTGTATCTATTTACCTAACTTAAATTTAAAGAATTTGATAAAAAAAAATCATGAAAGTTTAAAGTTGGTCAAATAATAGAATTTTTAATTTATTATTCAAATTAAGGAAATAGATCACATGTTTTTAAAAAAATTGTGGAGGGTGTGGCTATACATTTATTATATCCCTTATAAGGGATAAAACTATATATCATATACCTTTGTTCTATTATTTAAAATTTGTAAATACTATAAACAACATGTTTATAGAGGAAATGAGACCTTACTTGGAAGGAACCTTGAGATTTTCTAGTTGACAATGTGATATGTGTTATATAAGTTATGATGGTTATAAGATATCATTGAATAGGGGGTTACAGTTGATAAACACACTTTAGATGTTGGGGTGGAGGAATTAGCATAAAACAAAGCTCCTACAACTAACTTCAAAAATCACGACATGAAATAGTATGCAAGTAAAGAATAAAACCAACAACACAAGAATGTTGAACCTTTGGTAATTGGTCTTTGGTTTTGTTATTGATGTCAATAAGGCATATAAGTCAGGTATCTTCGTCAGTTGTGGTACACAAGATACAATTTTAATGTTGGTATACAAGAATGCAACGTTAATGCTCATATTACAAGACCAAGTTGATATGGTTCTAATGTGTTTAACATCATGTGTAATGTCCTAATACATTGGATAATTCATTATTAAATTGGTGGATGAAGTGTTAAATATATAACACTAAATGTTGATTATGAATGTTGAATTAGTTATAATTTCATAACTGCCTAGTTATGGTCAAAATGAATTTGAACATATTAAGTGTTAAACACAACCCCAACTATTATACCTTTTCAGAAAGGTAACAGGAAAAACTAAAATAGGTTTGAGTCATATTTTTCACAACACGTGGTTCGAGATAGAAAAAACATTTCGACTAAGACTGTTGCAGGTAGTTATAACCATTTTTATCTAGTTTTGGTTTAATTCAGTTTTGAACAGGTTTTTGTGTTATTAAATAATGACAAAGGACATTTACAAGTAGGGGATTCATCCCTTTAGACATTGATATAAGTGGTTTTGAAAAATATGTAGGTTTTAAAAAGATATACGAAATAGACCAGAAGGAAAGTTGTAGGTCAACAAGACAAATTTGTGCATGGTAACCATAATTCTTTCAAATTTGATTTGAGTTAAATGATTGATGTTTACAGGGTTTGATCAGAGGTTGAAAAGGTTTTATAATCTAGTTTTCTTAAGTGGTTTGAATCAATAATAATTAGATACTTTAATGGTGCACAAATACACATTTGAATCCGTATTTTTTTATAGAGGAAATTAGTTGTTGATTTCTCAAGAAGGCTAATTGTTTGGAGATCATTTAGTCAACTTATCTTCTTGCATTAAAATTTATGATCATGTTATCATATTAAGGGATTCATATTATATTGTAAGTCTTTTGTTTTGGTAAAGATCATATGTAAAAGAAGACTTGTATCGATACAAAAAAATTAGTAAGAGAGATAAGAAAATGTATATCCTGCTTAATGTTTTCAGCTAGAAGTTGAATTCTTGCTTCATGATTTGTATTGTAACAAAGATGATCCTCTGATTTGTACCTCAATTTGTTCATGTTAGAAGTGGGTGCTTCTTAACTTTTGAAGTTAGTGCTTCAGATATAAGGGATTGGTGTTCCTTGATATTGGTGTCTCAAAATAGGGTGTTGGTGCTTCCTAGAGTTGTAGCTCTAAAAAATTTTCCCAAGAGGCTAATAAAGTTTTAGATTCAAATTATTTTTTTACCCTAAGGGCTTTTCCACTATAAATATTGTGTATCTTGTTCTTCTTGCATATCTTGTTCATTTTTCATAACATTATGTTATAGTTGTAAAGGTTGAAATTGTAAAGTTGAAAAGAACAAGTTTAAAGTAACCACTGATTCACCCCCCCCCCCCTCTGAGTGGTGTTTGTATTCCAACAAAGAACACCAATATTTATACGTGGAAAATCCAAACTAGGAAAAACCATGGTGAGCATTTTCCCACAAAGATAATTCACTAAAGTATATAATCTAATTACAAAAGATTAGGAAATCACTGCTCTGAAACTAGCAACCAAAGGCTCACTACCAATACAAAAATAAATATAGATAAGAAGGCTCACAACCTTATAATATAAATAGGAGCTCACTGCTTTGGAATTTCATGTAGAGGCTTGCTACCAAAGTATTAAGACACAACAATAGACTCAAGTACCCAAGACTCGTCGTCTTAAAGTACTTACAATAGACTCAAGTACCCAAGACTCGCCATCTTAAAGTGCTTGTTAATTTTATGTTGTTAATTATTGCACTTTGTTGAAACCATTGGTATTATTCTCTACTTTAAGCCTACAAGTAAGCATGGAATTCCAATTGGCTGGTATAAATTGTGGGGTTAAGGGGAAACGTGTATTTTTAAAAATTTGTTATTGCTATTTTGAATATATTTAAAAATGGGTTGTTTTTTTTTAGAGTTGGGGGATTTATGCATTGATGATGTTAAGAATGGAGACCCCATCTCTCACATAAATAGTTTGGATTTGGATTTTGGTATCATGAATCATAATGTCAATATTAATTTAATTTGATTTCAAGTTGTAATGATTAAGTTGTGGGTGTCATTGCTCTTTCCAATATGGTTCAATCTCCACTGAAGTTATGTTGTTCTTGATGTTTGAATGAGGATGAGGTCTCCTATTGTGATCTTAATGGTTCATAGCTCAAGTTAAAAGCGTTTATACCCATTACATAAAAAAGAAAAAGAAAATAAAGAAATTAACTTAACTTATTTTCAATTAGTTATTGTTTATTGATTCAGAGTGTAGAATTATTTAAATGACAATTCTATAAAGTTATATAAAAATATAATTTATTTTATTTTAGAATATATTAATTAGAAATTTAAGCATTATCTTATTTGATCAATTAAGCATCTAAGACCATTACATTAGTATGTGTGTCCATAAAAATATATACATGCATTTACATTTATGTTTGGTGTATCTTTAGCTTGCTTCAAATTGTTGAATTAATCTAAGGGTGTTATTTTTGTTGAATAAATCTATGGACATGATTAAGAGAAGTTATTTTTTTTCCTCTCACAATACAACACTTTCCATCAATGATTTTGAGCATCACCACTTTTTTAGCATAAGTGGACAAGATTTTGAAGATCAAGAATGTAGAGATTAAGGTCACATTCTAAATCAATGCCACAAAAATATGGTCAAAAATTTGTGTGCAATTTAAACCCACAAGTGTGGGATTGAATATGAATAAGGAGTAAACCATTTATTAGTCCATGCTCAATTTGTTAAGTCTAATTATAGAGATCACAATTGAATCATCATTGAGTACAAATTATGAGATGGATATCATAATTGAACCATTGAGTACAAATTAAAATATTATATCATCTTATTTCATAAAAAGCCAAGTACTCTTATCCTCTTTATCAATTTTCATAATATAAATATTTATTATTGGGATGATCCATTAATTAGGTTAGAGAAGACTAATTTTTATTGCTAATTGTATTTATTTACCTGGCTTAAATTTAAAGAATTTGATAAAAAAAAAATGGAAGTTTTAAGTTGGTCAAATAATAGAATTTTTAATTTATTATTCAAATTAAGGAAATAGATCACATGTTTTAAAAAAAACTTTATGGAGGGTGTGGCTATACATTTATTATACTACATATCATATACCTTTGTTCTATTATTTAAAATTTGTAAATGCTATAAACATGTTTATATAGGAAATGAGACCTTACTTTGAAGGAACCTTGGGATTTTTTAGTTGAAAATGTGATATGTGTTATATAAGTTATGATGGTTATAAGATATCATTGAATAGGGGGTTACTTTTGATAAACACACTTCAAATGTTGGGGTGGAGGAATTAGCATAAAACAAAACTCCTAAAACTAACTTAAAAAATCACCACATGAAATAGTATGCAAGTAAAGAATAGAACCAACAACACAAGAATGTTGAACCTTTGGTAATTGGTCTTTGGTTTTGTCATTGATGTCAATGAGGCATATAAGTCAGGTATCTTAGTCAGTTGTGGTACACAAGATACAATTTTAATGTTGGTATACAAGAATGCAACTTTAATGCTCATTTTACAAGACTAAGTTGATATGGTTCTAATGTGTTTAACATCATGTGTAATGTCATAATACATTGGATAATTCATTATTAAATTGGTGGATAAAGTGTTAAATATATACCATTAAATCTTGATTATGAATGTTGAAATAGTTATAATTCCATAACTACCTACTTATGGTCAAAATGAATTTGAACATATTACATGTTAAACAAAACCCAAACTATTATACCTTTTCGGAAAGGTAACAAGAAAAAATAAAATGGGTTTGAGTCATATTTTTTACAACACATGGTTGGATATAGAAAAAATATTTCAACTAAGACTATTGCAGGTAGTTATAACCATTTTTACCCAGTTTTGGTTTACTTTAGTTTTGAATAGGTTTTTGTGTTGGTAAATAATGACAAAGGACATTTACAAGTAGGGGATTCATCCCTTCAGACATTGGTATAGGTGGTTTTAAAAAATATGCAGGTTTTGAAAAGATATATGAAGTAGACCAAAAGAAAAGTTGCAGGTCAACAAGACATATTTGTGCATGGTAACCATAATTCTTTCAAATTTGATTTGAGTTGAATGATTGATGTTTGCAGGGTTGGATCAGAGGTTGAAAAGGTTTTATAATCTAGTTTTCTTCGGTGGTTTGAATCATTAATAATCATATACTTTAATGGTGCACAAATACACATGAATCCATAGCTTTTTTAGAGGAAACTAGTTGTTGATTTCTCAAGAAGGCTAATAGTTTGGAGATCATTTAATCAACTTATCTTCTTGCATTAAAATTTATGATCATGTTATCAGATTAAGGGATTCATATCATATTGTAAGTCTTTTGTTTTGGTAAAGATCATATGTAAAAGAAGACTTGTATTGATACAAAAAAAAATATGTAAAAGAGATAAGAAAATTTATATCCTGGTTAATTTTTCAACTAGAAGTTGAATTCTTGCTTCATGATTTGTATTGTAACAAATATGATCATCTGATTTGTAACTCAATGTGTTCATGTTAGAAGTGGGTGCTTCTTAACTTTTGAAGTTGGTGCTTCAGATATAAGGGATTGGTTTTCCTTGATTTTGGTGTCTCAAAATAGGGTGTTGGTGCTTCCCAAAGTTGTACCTCTAAAAAAAATTTCCAAGAGGATAATAAAGTTTTAGATTCAAAGTGTTTTTTTACCCTAAGGGTTTTTCCACTATAAATATTATGTATCTTGTTCTTCTTGCATATCTTGTTCATTTTTCATAACATTATGTTATAGTTGTAAAGGTTTAAATTGTAAAGTTGAAAACAACAAGTGTAAAGTAACCACTGATTCCCCCCCCCCCACTCTTAGTGGTGTTTGTATTCCAACAAAGAACACTAATATTTATACGTGGAAAACCAAAATTGGGAAAAACCATGGTGAACATTTTCCCACAAAGATAATTCACTAAAGTATATAATCTAATTACAAAAGATTAGGAACTCACTACTTTGAAACTAGCAACTAGAGGCTCACTGCCAATACAAAAATGAATATAGATAAGAAGGCTCACAACCTTACAATATAAATAGGAGCTCATTGCTTTGGACTTTCATGTAGAGGCTTGCTACCAAAGTATTAAGACACAACAATAGACTCAAGTACCCAAGATTCATCGTCTTAAAGTACCTACAACTCTTTGAAGTAGATAAAGATAGACTATCCTAATAATGTAGTTGATCTATAAAATACTTTCCACTCTAGTAGAAAACTATTACTATCTTTCCTTCTCTACTGTTGTCACTGAACTCTGCTACATTTTTCCAAAGCAACAACAATCCTTATATACATGATAGATCATTAGAGGTTACAATAAGTTTGTCCAAGCCAAAAGTTATTATAAATAAGTTCCATGTCATCCAAAGCAATAGAAAAGTGCAAATAAGTCCTATGCCAAAAGCATCCAAATTGAGAACCCAAACAAATAAGAGATAAACATTAAATACATAGGTCCCATATAGACTGAACCCATTTGGATAAGAGATAAGCATTAAGTACAAGACTTGGACCTAAAAGTGACACTTCAACAATCAATAAATATAACACCCAAACCTAAATATGAAAGCATGATCCATCCCAAGAGAAAGGACCAAGAACACACCACACATTGCCCAATGTTATATCTGTAATAACCAAAACAACTACTAAAGATAATTCAAATTGTGGATGATGTGAACTTAACCTTTAGAGATCATGCTAAGACATTCAAACATTAGTCCAAATATATCATACATGACATATAGTAAAACAATTCACGAAAACCACCTTAGATTGAGCCAAAATGGGAGCACTTGGGCCCTGTTTGATTTTCTCATTTGAGAGGGATGTGGGTGTGCTCTCTAAGCACAATGAGAATATCCCCAATGTAGATGAGGATATATTAGGACCATGTACAAGACATGGAGACCCCAAAACTGGCACAAAAACTTGGTATAAGGAACCAATTTTGCCCCTAGGGTTCCAAGGGTGCAATGGATAAAAATGCAAATTCTAAGTTATAGATGGAATGCAAGATTCATTTTACCTCAAATATGGATGTGTTATGAATTGAAGATTATTTGAAATTCTCAAAAGAAACTAGATTAATCCATTAAACTTAGCTAGGATGAGTTATAAAGCTTGAAAACATGAAACGACTCTAACAATGCTAATATATGCGATATGAAATTCTAGATGTAAATGAACATGATAACAATGCTTTGGAAATGAAAGAGTGATTTCTTTTTTTGCCTATTTTTTCATGGAAGGAGGGCTATTTATAGGATTTGAGGAAGGGCTTGGGTTAGGAAGGGTGGTTAGGGTTTAGGGTCAAGGAGATAAGGATGGTCATTAATGGTTGAAGGGATCAAGGTTGCTCACATGTGTGAGCAACACTAGGGAAGTGTGAAGGAAACAAGAGTGGAAGAGGGGTGATGGGATCTCATTAATAAGGTTGTAAGAGCCATTAATGAGGGTGTAAGGGGTCATCAATGAGTTTGTAAGGCTCGTTAATGAGGGTGTTGACTTTGGGTCAAAGGGAGATGGTTAGGCTAAGAGGTTTAGGAATTACCCTTTAAGCGGGGTTAGGGAGTGATTAGGGATGAGAGGATTGTTGAACCTTAAGTTTTGTTGTACATTAGTGTCTAGCACTTAGTCATTTTCTAGGAAATGTTGGTCAGTCAACTACAACCGAGCTATCTTGTAAAGGTCGAGTTATGTATAAACTTGTATAGTTACCGAGTAGTAGTTACTACCGAGCAAGTCAAAGGTCACCGAGTACTTCAGTAGTCATCGAGCATTTTATGCCGAGTTGTATAGAAGAATCAGTGTCGAGCACCTATATATGAAGGACAACAATTTCCAAGCATCAGAGACTTCATATGCCGAGCAAGCTAGTTTTGATGTATGTGTTTGTTATGGCACAAACACCAAGGTAAACCATTTTGGCCAACTTCTATGCGTGATTTAAGGATTGTTGAGTTAATCAAGGAGATGATCACTTCTTGTAATTATTATCATTAATCCCTATGTAATCCATGTAACCTATCAGAAAAAGGGAATGCTTAAGCGGCATAAGCAGAGAATCTAGATTGTTGATATTGATCTAGGAGGTTGATAAGATGTTTATATAAGATGAGATCTAAAACCCTAAAATGTAGTATGAGTGTGTATGCGAAGAAGGAGATCTCATATATGCAGAAGTATTTTGATTATCAAATGCAGAGATTAGATAGAGTGACTAAACTAAGAAGTGAAGGATAGAACAAAGTTAAATTTGATTTTGAGATCATATAAGTTTTGGAAAGAGGATATCTGTTATCAGAATTTTCAATGCGAACTGAAGGATCAGGTACTGATACATTTTAGTAGGTGAATCGGGGTAAATCTCTTTACAGAGTAGTCCTAATAGACTTTCATAAATCTCTTAACCGAGTTCTTACTTAGTTGTAAGTATCAAATCCTTTAATCAAGGTAGATTGTATAAGTCTATAAGCTCTTAACAAGGTAGACCCCTCACAGGGTAGATCATCTGAAGTGATCAAGCTTTGTAGCCCTGACAGGAAACACTTTATACTGTAGTAGTGAAGATTTTTGGGTGTCATCCCCACCCCAATTTTACCTTTCAAGGGTTTCTAGGTAACCAAAATTTATGTGTTATGTGTTTCTTTTGATGGATGAAGTTAGAATGTTAGATATATTTCAATATTCAAATTCATGTTTATGATATGCATGTGGAATTAGTTTAAAGAAGCAAATATTGGAGATATCTGATTCACCACCCCCCCTCTCAATATATCACTTTCCCATATTATATTTCCAACAAGGATAGGATTAGAAGAGTCTAGAAGATATCTAGGATTTGGGATTTTAAATAAATTATTTATTTATTTAAAAAGGGGTTTTAGTTGAGACAATTTATTAAATAATTTAATAAATTAGGAGAGATAATTATTTTAATTTAATTTAAATATTAAATAAATTTAATTAAAATAGGAGGGGATAAAAACAATAATAATTAATTAATTAATTATGATTGCATCCATATTTTTATTAATTAAAATATTTTTAATTAATAAGTTGGATTTTTAGGTGTCTACATTTTGCCCCTCTTTGATGCAATGCCGCAAGTGGCGTTGTGTCAAAGCCAAGAAAATAAGATGCCCCAGATGAGGTTAGAAAGTAAGGGGTTGTGCCCCCTTGAGAAAATAACACAAAGAAGAAACTTTGGGGAATTTTCTCGAAAAGGATGCAAGCCATAAGGAAAAGGAGGAAGGAGATGATAAAGAGGATAATAGAAGTCTGGCCATTAGTAAAGATCCATGAATGCAGGATGCAAGATGAAGCTAGATGCAGCTAATGGGACTTGGGGATCTCATTGTGTAAATGTGGGATTACACCATAGCCTACATCAACTATGACAAATTTGTCGCTTGCATTTCCCAAGTTGAACCTACTATGAATGTGATCCATGTCAAAGGTGTTGATAGTCAATGTGTAGTTACCACTCATAGAGGCTAGATATCTATTGCCAGTGTGAGCAACATGACCATCACCAGTGTGCAATATAATCTCCTAGAACACCTTGGGAATACACCTGCTCAAATCTTCATCCTTGACCTTCTTTACATGTCACCTCTTCACCAAGAGATCCTTAATAACACCCTTCAAGAGGCCCATGTCCCCGTAGACATTAACATGATCTAGTTTAAGAACCTTGTGGGACACTTAGCCACATCATCCACACTTACCTTCAAAACCTTTGATATGCCATCCATTGAACCAGACCACAACCTCTCACTCTGCATCGCCGTCATGGTCAATGACTTTGTCGTCAAGCAGGTCATGATAGATAATGGTTCAGCCCTAAAGTTGTGTACACTGAAGTTCATCCAACAGGTGGGTTCTACAAAGGTAGACATCTCTCATGAGGTCATCACCATAAAGGCCTATGACAATACGGAGTGTACCTCAAAAGGTACCATTTTTCTACCCATCAAGATAGGCCCAGCAGTTCAAGAGATTGTGTGCCATGTTGTTGATCTCGACCTCCCATACAACATTCTCCTTGACCGTTTGTGGATCCATTCCATCAAAGACGTCCCCTCCACTAATCATCAGTGCATCAAATTCCCACATCAAGGCACTGAAATCACCATCCATGCAGATCCCTAACCCTTCGCATACTTATGTGCATTGTAAGCATCATTTCCCCACTACACTCACTGTCTTGGAATCAACATTGGTAGTTCCATCGCTAGCTCACCCCAATCCCATTGCGATCCAGAGATGATCTTAGCCTCCACCCTCTCTTTTGTCAAGATCAAAAATAGAGGTTGCAATGAATACAACCTCGCAGATGCCTTTGTAGTAGGGTCTCTCCCCCTAGATCCACACACTTAGGGACATCTATGTCATCAAATTAAGCTTGCTCAAGAGGACCCTAAGGTCAAACAAGTGGGAACTTCTACTTTCATCTCCAATGGAATTCTAAATGGCTAGGATATGGCACCTGACATCAATAGATGGTTGTACAAAGACCCCCACCTCTTGACACTAAGATCCTTGTGTACTTCAAAGACAAATACCACATATCTCACAAGTGGGCCACCAAGCAATGGAACTATCAAGGTGGCGACCTTGGACCCACAGAGGCTAGAACAAAGGACCCCGTGGAAGCATCATAGAATCCACCACATCGAGGCCTTGATTTTAATACCCCTCACCTACACATACAAGGATCCAATGTCATGACTGGGGGCACTAATTTGCCTAATGTGACCCTCTTGAATATCCAAGACGAACTCATGGAAGTCAAAGACATTCTGGAAGAGGAAGAAAAAAGAGCCTACGATGATATTTTCAATGATGAAACCTTCCTAGGTAATTTTGTCCTCCGCCAACTTGCCATCAACCTCATTGACCTCCCACTCCTCCACCCTAACCTCATAGACTGGGATCAACCAAGCATGGTACATATTGATGAGTTCCAAAGTGAGAAAGTGCTCCTAGAATTCATGGGAGCCGCAAACCATCAATTAGACTAGGGGCAGGAATCAACGGGCGTCTATCAGCTCAACCCCAAGGGCTACTTCAGGGAAGAGGAAGTCTTCAGCCAAAAAATTGAAAATCAAAAAGAAAAGAATGAGTCCTTATGTGAAAACCCCTCTAGGGAACATATTGATTCCAAAATAGTAAAAATAAAGGGCGTATCTTCTGATGAAAACCTCTCTAAGGCACTGGAGGATGAATACTTGTATCTTTCCCCCATCCAAGACTATAGGCCTGAGAAATCATTGATCCTTATCGAGGAGACCAAACCTATCAACTTGGGATCTGAAGAATACCCAAGGATCACCTACATCATAGCATCCCTAACCGATGGTGAAGAACTAGCTTTCACAACACTTCTCTGGGAGGCAGTTATCAATTTTGCATGGTCATACACCAATATGCTAAGGATTGATCCAAATCTTATTGTCCATCATCTTGTAGTGGACCCTAATGCAAAACCATTAAAGAAAAAGCTTCAAAAAATGCATCCAAAAGTAGCCCTTCTGGTAAAGGCAGAAATAGAGAAGCTCCTACAAGCCAAAATGATCATAGCTATTGATTACTTAGAGTGGATCTCAAATATGGTACCCATCACTAAG
Source organism: Chamaecyparis obtusa (assembly GCA_027943335.1). Lineage (NCBI taxonomy): Eukaryota > Viridiplantae > Streptophyta > Pinopsida > Cupressales > Cupressaceae > Chamaecyparis > Chamaecyparis obtusa. Next base: position 1,007,231 of record BSBK01006996.1, read on the forward strand.
CCTTCTAGAGAGATCAAAATCTACACAGACTTCAAAGACCTAAATAAAGCATGCACTAAATATGACTTTTCATTGCCCAACATCGATATGATAGTCGACCTTACAATAGGCCATGAGATGTTATCACTTATGGATGGATTCTCAGGGTACAATCAAATCAAAATAATAGAAGAATATCAACCTAAAACAACCTTCACTACACTGTGGGGCACCTTATATTATAACATGATTCCCTTTAGGCTAAAGATTGTGGGAGCTACGTATCAAAGAGAGATTACCACAATTTTCCATGACATGATCGGTAAGATTCTTGAAGACTATGTAGACAACATCCTTGCCAAATCAAGAATGTGATTAGAACACCTTGATATCCTCGAGCAAGTGTTGGATCACCTACATCAATATGGCCTGAAATTGAACCCCAAGAAATGTTTCTTTGGTGTTACATCTGGAAAGTTATTGGGATTTATTGTATCATGATGGGGCATAGAGATCGACCCAAAGAAGGTAAAAGCCATAAAGGAAATGCCTCCCCTTAGAATGCTCCAATAGTTAAGAAGTCTACAGGGAAAACTACAATCAGTCTGAAGGTTCATCTCACAGCTGGTAGACAAGTGTCAGCCATTCACGCACCTATTGCACAAGGACACGAGTTTCAAGTGGGACCCAATATGTCAGCGTAGTTTTGAGAACCTTAAAGATTACTTGGTAAATTCACCCATCCTCGTACCACCAATGCCAAGCAGACCCCTCATTTTATACATATCAGCAATCACTACGGCACTAGGGGCACTCCCGGCACAACTTGATGATAACAGAAAAGAGAGTGTTATTTACTATATCAGTCGTACACTAGTGGGATATGAGATGAATTACTCCCCTATGGAAAAAGCATACTTAGCAGTGGTATTCTCCACTCAAAAGCTTCGTCACTATATGCTCAGCCACATAGTTAAGCTAGTTTCAAAGGTTGATCCCCTCAAGTACCTACTCTGAAGAATGGAACTCATTGGTCAGATGGCAAAGTAGGTAATTCTTCTTAGCAAATTTGACATCCAATATGTTGATCAAAAAGCCATCAATGTGAAAGTCATTTCCAATCAGCTTGTTGAAGCGTCCTTAGTCGATGCATACCCACTAGTAATGGACTTCCTATATTAACATCTCTACATGGTCGAAGCACTCATCTCTGGCCTCAGAACAACTATTCAATGGAACATCACAGAGCTGTAAGTGTTTGGGTACTCCTGACTAATCATCAAGCAAGTTCTTGATGAGTTTCAAACCAAGGACAACAATCTACTACCATACAAAGAGCTTGTGGATAAATTGAAAGAGCAATTCATCCAAATACAGTTCACACAAGTGCCTAGACTACAAAATAAAGTAGCCAAAACAATGACAACTATCATATCCTTACTAAATATCCCTCAAGACGAGACACAATATGAGTTTCTAGTCGAGAAGCTACACACACCTACTTACAAGAACATTGACTCTAAAATGGTGTGCGTCTTGGGTGGTCCTCAGTCCCCATGGTACCATGAAATTCATACTTATCTAAAGAATTGTATCATATCCCCTCACCTCACCAACACCCAATGTCAGAACCTTATTCACAAAGCTACCCACTACACTCTTGTATCCAACATCCTATATCGTCATGGGTATCATAACATTCTCTCTTGGTGTCTAGATTCAAATGAGGTTGTCTTGGATTTGCAAGAGGTCCATGCTAGAATTTGTGATGCCCACATGAGTGGCATGGTCCTAGAAAAGAATCTTCTTAGAGTTGTGTATTACTAGTCGACGATGAAGCATGATGCCTATAAATTTGTAAAGAAGTGCCTACCCTTTCAACAACATGCCAATTTGATTCACGCACCATCACAAGACCTACAGCTGATTACGCCCCCATGGCCTTTTTCATGTTGGGGTTTCAACCTCATTGGGATGATCACCCCCAATTCCTCTGACAAACACAAGTACATCATAATGACCACTGAATATTTCACAAAGTGGGTTGAAGCAATTTTTCTCAGCCTAACTATAGCTGTCCAGATATCCAAGTTCATCCTCTACCATATCATTTGCTTCTTCGGCATCCCCTCCACCATCTTCACATACCATGGCACTCCATTTGAAAATAAACATGTGAGAGACTTATTTGCCCAATTTCACAACCATTAACATTTCTCTAGCCCCTACTTCCCACAAGGAAATGGCCAAGCTGAGGCAACTAACAAAACTATCCTAAAAATTCTACAAAAAGTTATCAATGATTCTGGTTGCGACTAGCATCTCCAAATCAATCCCACCCTTTGGGCCTATTGCACCTCATTCCGTACACCCACAAGCACCACCCCATACTCCCTGGTATATGGTGTTGAATTCATTCTGCCAATTAAGGTCAAAATCCCTTCACTACATGTGTCCATGAAGAACTACATCACAGATGAAGACTATCGCATAGCACGCCTCACCCAATTGGATCTATTAGATGAGAAGAGATATTAGGTCTATGATCACCTGATTGTGTACCAAAAATAACTCAAAAGGAGCTTCAACAAAAAGGTGCACCCCCAAAAATTCCAAGTTGGAGACCTGGTCCTGAAGGAGAACTAGAAGGTACAAGCCAATCGAGAAAAGAAAGGAAAGTTTGAACCTACCTAGTTGGGTCCCTATATTGTAATAGCCTGTTTTAGCTCTGGAGCTTATCAGTTGTCCATACCACAAGGGGAGCCCCTGAATGATCTTATCAACATCATACATCTGAAGTGGTTCTATGCTTGAACCATCCTTATGATCCTGAAAAAAATTCATAAAAATTAAAAAATCTAGAAAAATACAAAAAAAAATCAAGAAAAATACATTGAAAAAAAAAGTAAAGAGAAATAATCATCCAATGGTGAAAACTTGGAAAATAGGCACCTTGGAAAAGTATGTTGGTGAAAACCTGGAAACATGCACCACACATAATGTACCATATCATTATCTATCAAAATCTCATCTTTCCATCAAACCCGTTGTATACACCTAAAAATGGCTTCATTAATTAATTAAATATTTATTATTTAATTACTATTGACTTGATAAATTAATTAAATATTTATTATTTAATTAATAATTATTCCTCTATTTATTAAATAAATTATTCAATTTATTTAATAAATTCACTATAGTCTAATTCTATATCCTAAGTCTTCTAAATAGTCTATGAAAGTGATTTAATTAAATACACAATCACCTAAATATGACTAAGTCTTCTAATTCACTTCATCCACCTAGTCACCTGACACATCACCTTGGCTAAAATAAATAATAATTATTAATTATTTATTCATATTTATCCCCACCCACACATGTCCTATTCTTAAGGGCTATGTGGCCTCATAGGACTTGGTCTTATGACCACATGTCCTCTCAACAACCAAGTCAAGAGACATTTCCTATTCCTAAGGGGCTTCTCAAGCCACCTCTAAGGGTCAAAGGTGACTCATGGGACACTTGTACAAAGAGTCCTCATGAGGTAAATGTCTCTCCCCCTTTCTCTCTTTGGTCTTTGTGAGACAATTGACATGTGTCTTTCCCTTCCACCTTCTTCTCCTCCATGTCAATGTGAGAGGAACATCATCCCTATTCTTTCTCTCACATTCCAACTACATCCCCCTTTCTCTCAACTCCTTCAACCAAGTCAATCCTAGCCCTAGGATCTTCCACCTTTCATTCTCAACTGTAGGATTGTGCCACCTAGGCCTAGATCCTCCAAAACTCTATAAAAGAAGCCTCATTTCCCATTTGAGAGCTAATAGGTATTTTTGATAATAAGCATCCAAGCATTCAAGCATCCAAGCATTCAAGCAATCAAGCATTCCATAGCAATCACCATTTCATATGCATTTCATCCATTAGTTTGCATAAGCTATTGTGCACTCAATTTCATTCAATCTCCACACTTTGGTAGCATCTTGGGAGAAGGCTTCATTTTGGAAATCTGAGAGCTCAACATCTTCAAGAAATCAAAGCTAGGAGGACAATGGAGACAAGCTACATGGTAGGTGAAGGTAATTAAATTAGTTTCATCATTTCATAGTTACTTTGCATTCTTCATTGTGTTTGCATTAGATAGATTCATTAGCTTTAATAGTTAATTTATCATTTCTAGTTGTTAGACATCTAATTTGCATACACCCGTCTTCCACTAGTATTTGTCTCATCCTTCTTTCATTTTACCCATCTCTATTCCCAAGGTGTTCTTACCATCGCATCAGGAGAAGAGAATTACTATCCTATGTCCTGAACTTTCTGTATATACCAAGGCATGTCCTATCCCTGAAACACTGAGCTATGTACATATTTGTCACTCATTGACCTAACTTGATCCCCTGCTCTTTTGCAAACTAATCAGTTGTATATAGTGTCGCGATGTGCATTGTCATGTCCATGTTCGTTGGCTTTTGTACATATCCCTATTTTTTCGGCAACACCTTAATCTCAAACACATGACCTACCCAAGTCCCAGTTTCTAGCAACTACCTCAGCAAGCATTCACCATCACTGTGATTATCCTAGACTCTCCTTTTTGCCAATCAAACATTTCAGTTTGCAGCCAATCCCACCAACTAGGTCCTTGTAGGATGCATCTTTCCTCCTGTCTGACCTAATCCCACCATCCCATAGTCGATTGATCTCTTTTTGCAAAGAACTTCTTTTGGATCTTATCATTATGGTTTTGCATCTTTCACTTTGGTTTCTTGTTTATCTTTTGCTACTTCATCTTGCTTCTCTCCTCAAGGTCGCCACGATCCTTTATATCATGGTGCATTGCGATGAGTGACAATTTTTGAGGTGTGCTCTTTTTGGTCTTTTGTTTCTGCCTATGAGTCAGTCGGATGCAACCCTTGCATGGTCTACATGTGGTATTCTAGGGTCACATGGTGCATTTGGGAAGTGTCATTTGTTTGTGGGTTCCTCGACATCATTTTCACCATGTTTCTGCTCGGGTTCATGTGTGATTTCGTGGTAACCCTTGTGTGGCTTTTCTGTGTCAATCATATGCAAAACTAGCGACATGGCCTCGAGTTCCTAGTAACCTTGTCTAGTCCCTTCTATTGAGATATCAAACTAAGTGCTCAAACTACATGGTGGTATTCCCCTTCAGAATATCCCATGCTCAAGCTTCATAAAATCTCCCCTATCAAACTCCTCAACTACAAAATCCCATGATCAATCCAAGAAAACATCCTCGAAACTCAGCAAATCCACTTAACACCAACCACTCTTCCACCTTTTTCCCAAGTCCCTCATCCTGATGCAAACTTGTCAACTATCTCTTTCTGTTCCCATCCCTAACCCATGGATTTTGATTGTGCAAATCCCCTTTCACCCACTACCTATCTCATTTCATTACACCCCACCCCTAAGTAAGGGTACAGTCAGGTAGTGATATGATACATCTACCACCCTTGTTCCCATCCTCATGTTTACACCTCTGCATCTCATCCCACATGCATTCCAACCCTCATTTTCAATAGCATTTCATTTCATTGTCTCAGTCATTTAGCTTGCATTACGAAATCATGTTCATTAAATCTTGCATTATCATTTTAGCTTACTTTATTAAATGTTAGATCTTGTATTAATAACACATTTCATTCCATTTCATCTTACATTATATCATGTAGTTCATCACATTTTGCATCAATTAAATCATTTAATCCATGTTGCATCCCTTCATTCCTTTCATATCCTAGGTTGCATTACTACAACGTTTTCATCCTAGATTGCACTATTAACTCATTTTCATCTTTAGATTACATTGCATTATTAAGTGCATTGTTACTCCATTTTAGATCCATTTCATCTTGAATTGTTAATTCATTTTAGATCCATTTCATCTTGCATTGTCAATCCATTTCATCTTGCATTATTAATTCATTTTAGATCCATTTCATCTTGCATTGTTAATCCATTTCATCTTGCATTGTTAATTCATTTTAGATCCATTTCATCTTGTATTATTAAATCATTTTAGATTAATTCCATTATCTTGCATTGTTAATCCATTTTAGGTTCATTCTGTTATCTTGCATTGTTACTTCATTTTAAGTTCATTTCATTAATCTTATAGGTCATTTTAATTATCTTACATTGTTAAGACATCATGCATGCAAGCATACATATATACATAAAATCACAGTATAAATAGATCATGCATCACATATAATAAATCACATCACATCCTGCATCCAAAAAACATTAGTAACTACATCTCACATATATAATCCACAAACACACACCACATAGAAATTAAATAGCATATAGGTACATCACATCCTTCATCACCCACATGTTAGTTTCATAGCATGCATCACATATAGTAAATCACATCACATCCTGCATCAACCTCGTCAGTACATCATAAACATCATACATAAAAGCTAAGCCCATAACACATCATATCCCACCGAACTCATCATATATATATGTGTGTGTGTGTGTGTGTGTGTGTGTGTGTCAAATCCTAAAAGAGAATCAAAGAATGTCACATCCCAAAAAATAAAAGAATAAGTTTCTTTATGAGTCCATGTCCATCCATAAAAATATAGATACAATACATAGGGACAATGCCCTCCAATAAATCATAAAGTACATAATCAAAAATCTGTAGCATATCACTGCCTATCAGTCTCTCTTGAGGGAGGCTGCATCTCAACATCAAAGAATGAGTCAACCTGTGGTGGATCTTGTGGTGGTGTCATAGAGATTTCTATCCACATAAACCTAGGTATCTGTCTCTCTACTGTGTTGTGAATACGTGTATCCTACACCTGTGTGTGTACCTGTGTTGACCATGTATCCACCTCCATCCCCACCCAAGATTCCTCTGCCTCTACCATCTAGATAGAGACATTGACAAACCATTGTTGACTCTGTGAGTGTCTAGACTGACGGCTCTCCTACCCTATCCTCTTTGAGGCCCCAACCCTCTAGGTACTTGCCTCTTTCCTTTGGCTACTTCCAACGCCCATTCTTGTACCTGTGGCTGCAGACCGGATCACTTGCTGATAATGTTCATAATAATTTGGCAACACTATTGTGTGGTACATCACCCGGTAACACCCTTCCTGCTCCCTTAGGTCTTCTAGGTTTGTATGTAGGTGGTTCACCCCCCTCGATCTCTCTTGTGAGCTCTGTATCACCCTGTCTCCCCTGGCAGCCTATCTCTTTGCACCCAGCTACTACACTACCATATCTCTCCCCCTATAGTGTATCCCTCTCTAACTACAGTCCATCTCACTCCCCCTGTAGCCCATCCCTATCCACCCTCAAGCTATCTCTCTCCCGATACAATTTTTCCCACTCATCTATCATCTCTAACCCATCGTGTAGAGCCTGTGCTAGCTATGCTGTCAGGGCATCTCTCCCCCTATGTATCTCGTAACATCTAGCTCATCTGATCAAAAGCCACCTATAGGGATGTGAGATGCTCTGCCAAATCTCCACCACAGTCTCCTAATGATCCCACCCCTGGTGACTTCACTAGTGGTGGTCCTGATGGTGGTCCTTGCGGAGCAGGTGGTGGCCCAGTTGGTGGTCCTTGTGGTGTTGGTGGCCCCTGTGGTGGTGGTACATGTCCATGTACTCCATCCCCCTTTGCCTCCTCCTCCTCTATCTTCCCCTCCTCCCCCATCCACATCCATCATATCTCCTCCTCCTCCGTCTCCATCCCTCCCTCCCCCTCTCCTCCCTATCCTCCCAGTCATAGGCCTCCCTCCTCTCTTGCCCTGTCTTGCTACGATCATTGAACCCTGACCCCTAGCTACTGGTGCTACTCCCCCAGTTGGTAATCATTCCCTACCTACTGCTTGCGGTCTTTGAAACTAGGCCTAGTACTCTGCTATCACACCCCCATCTACTAGCCCTCCTATCCAATCCCAATGTACAGGCTGCATCACCTGCCACATAGCCAAGAGTCCACCCCTATCCAATCTCCCTCCAAACTTAGATCGTCACTCTCGAGGGGTCCTCTAGTACCAATGCTTAGCCTCTGATACTCCCTATGTATACTCAAACTGGTGGGTGACCCTGTCTAGTATGTACTACTCTACTATATACTCCTACTTCCCTATGAATAAGGTGGGAGTCATCGCATATGGAAGCTCTGTCTAGTCCTCGGCCCATGTTGCTAAGCCTAGGTACGGTCGCTAGGTGATCCCGTCCTGCAACCTATCTAGTTTCCCCTCTAGTAGTCAATATTTTCCACATCGTGGTATGATAGGAGCACCCCCCAACTATATACTACAGGCTCCTTTGCCTATCTATCTGTCCTACCTAAGGGCCTTAACACTACTATGTGCTACTAAGCCCATACCTATAGGAGTGAGACAAAACCAAAGCTCCTCCCCTAGTTCTCCCCACCATGATATACTATCTAGTGGAGATCCTAGTATAACTCTACCAATATCAACATTCCCCAGGCTTTTGGGATGCCAACATCCACAATCCTCACAATCCTAGGGAGGAGTGTGAGAGTCACACTTGTCCCTCCCGTGTCGGGGGCAATGTACCCTGAGACTAAGCCACATACAAAGAGATATACTCATTGTGTCAGCAATGCCGCTGCTACATGCTGGGCCAATGCCAACTACCCATGTCGAAGGATAAGTGCTATGCCTAGGCCTAGCACTGTGATCACTATTTGCTGCTGTGTGTAGTCTCCCGCAACCATTGGTGTACCCTAGATTGACAATCTGAAGATCTGGTACACATCCTCCAATGTCACCACCATCTCCCCTGTCGATAGATGAGATGTCCCCAACTCTGAATGCCACCTCTCATAGAGCGTTGTCACCATGGACATATAGGTCTACCTCTATGGCATATGTGCTAGGTACCCTATCCCTATGGCATCAATGCAAGCCCACTCCATAGTTGTGAACTTCTCTCCCACCACTAGCACTGCTGTGTGCCTCTCTCAACTCTTCAGCCGCTCCAAAGACCATTACAACTAAGACAAGTCCATACGTTAGTTTTCTTTCATGTCCAATAATCCACTTAAGTGTCACCCCCCCACTTTCATTTTACCCTCCCTTTTCCCCCCTATCCCTTTTTCCCTGCATTCCTGTCCAGTTTTTCTTACCTGCGTTCCTGTAGAACTAAGTTCTCGCGATCCCACAAAACACCCATTCTCACGATTCCACCATTGTGGGATCACACATCTTCCCCACACCCATACTGACATGGGAATACATTCCCACGCCACCAAAACTACTCCCCTTCCCCCCCCCCCCCCCCCGGGAACACATTTTTTTCAATGTGTTGCCATTGGGAGCTCCGGGATCGTGATCCCTCAAAAAATTTAAGCGGGATCACGATCTTGCCAGAACTTCATCCCAATTCAGGAAAGGTGCAATCCTACACAAAATCCCATCTTCCCTCCCAAAATCTTGTTCCCCAACAATATTTTTTGGGATCGTGATCCCATAGGTGCGAGTGCATTCCCGTCGATCCTGCACTGGCAAGATCACACATTTTCTACCTAAACATGCATTAAATGATCAACAAAATGAATGACAAAGCTAGTTTTTTTTATCCTACCTATCGGTTAGGGACCCCATGCTACTGAACACTCCTCACAATCTTTGAATGATGTCTCGGTCTCCCTCCATGTGCCATCTCTCTATGTCAGCTCGGAGCTCAAATCACTCAATTTCTAAGCTCTAAGGTGTGCAAATGACCTATTTCTGGCCCTCCTGACCCTTATTAAGGGCCTCTCGGGACCCGATTTTTCTCCCCGAGGCTTCCTCACCCAACCTTTCTTCATTTTTTCTTGTCCCTTTCCACATTATTTCCTTTTTTTCACCCTCTTCTTCCCCGTTCATGCCCCTTTTCTGCCTGCTACGCCAAAACCCACTTTCTTTTCGAGGCACCGCTTGGGCCCCTTTCTTTTTTCCCTACTGTCCTCTCGAGGGGGCATCACCCAGTCTAAACCTTCTAGCCCACAATCTGGGGCACCTTCATCACCTAGTTGATTTTTCACGTCATTTATTATTTTAAACATCTTCAAAATAGTGTTATTTTAACACTATGTCGAAGAGGGGCAAAATGTAGACACCTAAATTTGATAACACAAATAAGTAATCATATTTAGTTCTCTCCTAAGGCATTTTATTAATTAAATATTATTTAATTAATTTATGTCATCCCCTAGTTAGTTAATTTAATTAATTAATTATCTAAATGACAAACCCATAATCTGATAATTAATTAAATCCATTTTCCTCTATTAATTCAAATAGATGCCTTTGTCTATTTTAATTAATTCTTAAATCCCCATTTTCCTCCCACTTGGAATTAAATAATGTATTTAATCCAATTTAGGCACATGGCTCCTAACTTTAACCCCTAACCAAACCCATCCCAATAACCTAACCTTGAGTTCCAACTTTCATAGAATAAAGCTACCATACCAACAACATAGAAATGAGTGAATTGTGGGGGCCAGGTGAACCAACAGGTACTGAAGTGTGATTACTCAAATCAACTCATTCACACATACTAATCACCCTTAATTAGCTAATGACCCATGATTAGCTAATCCAACCCTCCACTCATTCTCTCTCCTCCAATCACATCCTCCTAACTTTCTCACTTGCCTCCTAATCCAAGCCTAATCACCTCCTAAGAATTTGCACAATCATAATCCATAGATTAAGAAATCCTAACCCAACCCAAGTTAACTCTCATGTCACATCCTCACATCCTCCAATTCCTTCACCTCGTGTCAACCTTAAATGCTCTTACACACCTCTTACATACTCCATCTCCTTCTTACATCTTTGTCCCCTCACACATCTCCCAAAATGGCCACATTCCCCCACTTCTTCCAACCTCTCCCATTGTGACACTTGTCACAAGGAGATGCATTTGAGAAAGCACAATCCATGTGCTCTCCCTCAAATGTATATTGACTCTTCCTCAGGTTTGCATCTTGATCATCGATTCACCTCTCCTCTTGCCTATAAATTGAAGTCTCATCCCTTCACAAGTCATCCACCATTCGAGCAAAGTTATCATGCCATTTTGAAGAACAAAAGCCACAATCATACCCTCATAGTGCCAAAATCCTTCCACATTTGAAGTTTGAGCACACATATCCCCATTGGACAAACCTTCTACACATTTGGAGGCTTTGTGGAGTGAGGTTTGCATACTCCTTTGGTTTTGAGCTCTATTTTGTAGTGTCTAATCTTAGATGTTTTAATGATTTGTGTGTTGAATGCTTAGTGTAACTTTGTATTCCTAACCCTCATTTCATTGCATACAACCAATATGTAATGTCTTGGAAATAGATTCATTTACATAAAAAAAAATTAAAAGTACTTCTAGCCATACATAGAAGATTTAAAACAATAAGTATTCAAGGAAATGCCAAAATGTATTAAGTTTTGTCCTATTTTTACAAGGACTCTGCTATAGTCCATACAATAGTAAATGCTAACTATGCATTTTCCTTCTCCTCTCTCATTTTAAATTATTTTTCATTGATATTATCCATGTCCCAATCATGGGAACTCTCTAACAACTCTCCCAACCTTTTCTAACTACCTTGTAGCCCATTTATCAAAAATTGATCAAATGTTGTCAAGCTGACAACTAAGTTGTGAACTCGGAAACTAGATGTCTACTAGTTGAATGACCTCCTAACACATTTAGAAATGGTCTTCTAGAGACCTATAACATTGAACAAAAGATCATAAATCCTATGTCTAACCTCTTAAATACTAATAAGCCTCATTCCCATTATATGGTGACCCTTGTAGGGCTCTTTGCCTTATCATGGCAATATTGGCCATACTATAGTTTATAGGTAATAATGGCCCAAATTAAAAAATGTTGGGACCTTGTAGGTTTTTGTAGAATTTAGTGTCTTCATTTAGTCAAGGTCCATCAAGTGACCCCCTTGATAGTCTTCCAAGCCTTAGGTGCTCCGCACCATACTCCCCAAGGTGAAAAATTTCCAAGTCATTTTGGAAAGGAAACCTGCAAAACAAAACATTAGGAAAAACAAAGAAACCTTTATTTTGACCTTGGGCTGAAATAGAGCTACATCACACCACCTTGTTCTTGTTTTGTCATTCCACTTGTGAACCTTTATTATCATAATTGTTGGATTTCCCCCTATGGGAAAAATATGGGTCATCTAATGGTCATTACTCTCCATTGCATTGGTTGTATATGTAATCACCTAAAATCGGGCTAATATAACCTAAGGCCCTATTTGCCCTTAATTTAACATATAACCTTGATTATGTTAATTCGATTCCCGATCATTAGCATAAAAAATTCAATAGAATCAATCGGATCCTAAATCAAGCATTTATCACCAAGGTTTCAAGCAAAATCAAGTCAAATAACTCTAGGCCTATTTAATTAATTCAATCCCACCAAATGCATGGCTAGAGTTATTAATCAAAAGAAAATCATAAATACCTCTTAAATCAAACAAACACAACAAGCACACCTTAATCATTAAGAGCCTCTCACATGGATCAAGGATCAAGTATGAGTGCATCTCAACCACTCCTCATAGATGCATCTCAACCATTCTATTCTTCCCACAATCTATAAAAGAGGATTTTCAAAGGCTCTTTCTCTCTCCTTGATGTTAGAATTTTGGCTCTAGCTTATTGATATTGTGAACTCTTGAGGCTTCTTAATATTTGGATTGAGAACTCTCATCTTAATTTCTTGAAGATTGGAGCTTATCTTGGAGGTGGAGGCTTCATAATATTTGGATTGTGAACCCTCTTGCTAATGTTTTCACTCTTAATGCTTTGAATTTGATAGTTATTCTCATGTTTTCATGCTTAATTTCATGTTTTAGCTAATTAGGAAATCTCTCAATTGGGTTATTTGGTAAAGAATTTTTTTTCATGCTCAATTGAGAAGTATTTTCTCAATCTAGCTAATTTCATACATATTGCACTTGAATCTCTCATTTTAGTGTCACATTGTCACTATTTAAGGGTCAAATCTGAGAGCTAACAACCCTTATTTCACACTTGCACTAACTAGAGAGCAATACGATGACTTCACTTGCTAGTTTCTTGAATTTTCTTGATTAATGCTTCTAAAAAGTGATATAATGTCTTATTGAAGTGTGGTGTTGAAGGTCAAAAACTCATGCACACATTTCTGGCACCCACCATGGGGCCTAGCCCCGGATTTCCTAATTTTCAAGCATTTTAAACTAACTTTTGCCATGCCTTTTTCTGTCAGAGGATCGCATCCGGGAAGCACAGTCACATACCTCATTTCTTGGATTGCATCCCAGATTCTAGGATCGTATGTGGGAGAAGGATCGCATTCAGAGATCTGGGTTGCATTCGGTAAATTGGGTCATTTTTGGGAAATAGGATTGCATGTGGTAAAATTTAGGATCGCATCTGGGGGAATTAATTGCATTGTTGAGTTTTCTGACCCCTAACAGTTTAGTTTGTTGATTTCTCTAGTTTTTGATAGCTTAACTATGGTTTGCAGGTCCAAAGATAGCAACCCAAATGCCAACCATTGTTTATGATTTTCTTTAAGAGGATAAAATGAACTTTATGCTTTTTTTTTTAGCACTTAATTGTAATTTAATTTCACTTTGTAAATCAATTAGAGGAATATGCTCTTTTCCCCTTGAGGGAAAATCAAAAACTCAAAAATTGGCTTACACTTTGGAGTTAAATTGAGGAATGAATGCTAACAATTGCGTATTCAATTTTTTTTAAAGCATTATCATTTGAGAATTCTTTAGATTTTGGATTTCTAACAAGCTAACAAGCTAATGGGTGAACTTGATGTTTTTATTTGACTTTGAAAAGCCTAATTGTGGTTTGCAAGTCATTTGTCCAAGACAATATCAAACAAAAGACTACTAATGCTTGTCATGCAGGTTGCCTCTAAAGAAAAATCAAAACAAAACTTCATGCTTGGTTTTTATAGGAATATTAAAACAATTTGAGATCAAGTTACAAATCAATTAGAGGATTATGCTCTTTTCCCCTTGAGGGAGAATAAAAAACTCAAACATTGGTTTGTTATTTGGCATCAAATTGGAGTAATTGAATCTTAAAATTTGCATGATGTGTTTGGGACTTTTGGTATGAGATAGGAGATTATGCTCTTCTCCTTTTTGGAGAATCAGAAATCTAGACCTCACTATCATTTATCCATTTGCTTTATTGTACACCTTTAGAGGGCCTGCCGGTTGAGGAAAAAATCTCCCAGGAATGACCCAAGTGGGGACAAGTCTTACGCAGACTCTTCCACCCCACTATAAAATTTGACACTTCCTTGAGGCTAAAGCCTTGGAAGACATGATCTATCTTGTCTTGGGAGATTGATGAGAAATCTCAATGATAGACTTGGATTTTGTGTAGAGCGGAGCCACTTCAATCTTGCTTGTGAGACTACACACTTTCAGGTTCCTATAGGGCTTATGACCTCAATCCTGCTTGCGGGACTATGGGAGATGGTTGTGAACAGATGCCTTCATTAAAAGTCTTATGTTAGATACTACCTAGATCACCCCTGAAAGGTTTTTATCACTTGTGCGAGGCAAATAGTAATTTCCCCAAGACATTCACCATATCAAGCCCCCATTGATGTTACTACTCAGATAATATGGGCTCCAATATCCATTGTGTATTATTGAACTACCATATTCTGAGGAGTCTTTGGGTGTGTTCCTAAGTCAGTGAACAAGTGGTTTCAATCTCTAGCTAGTATAAGGTAGGTTAGGTGTGTCTAATTAAAATGATTGCTTGGTGTGTCTTAAATACAAATTCAGATAATCCTCCCCAAATGAACAAGCACAGAGCATTTACAAGCATTTATAAGCACCTACAAGTCACTAGAATCTGATAGCCACAACCCATTTTTCAAAAAATACTGAAATTGCAAAATTCCTGTCATCATAAGATCACATCTCAGATTCCTGAGTCGCATCCCACATCCCAGATCATATATGTTCAAACTTGGGTCACATTTGGTAGTCACACCATTTCCCGAGTCACATCTGGGGTTCCAAATTGTCTGCTAGTCATTGTATAGGATCACATCCGAGACAGAGAGTACTTCCATACACCCCAGAAACAAAAATTTTACATTTTCAAATATCCATTTGGCCCATTAGTAAGTTCTTGTTGCCAAAACACAGTCATCTAATAACCAGAAAGAGTCACCTTTGAAAATGTCTTGTCACCTTACATGGTTGAAATCTGCATTGTCCAATTATGGAGTCAGTTTATCCAATCAACTACAACCAAGTTCTCAGCTCATAAACAGGGCACTTTGACACCCTTTGACACTGAAACTTTCACACTATTAGACCCACTTGCACTTTGGTTCCCAACTCACAAATAGGGCACTTTAACACCCTTTGACGTTGGGTCCATAAAACAACATTTCAAACCCACTCTTGCATCCTTGGATCCACAATCAGAAATTGAAAAAAATCAGACCCACTTTTAAACACAAGACATTCATTGGTTCCTCAATCTAGTTTTCATGGTTGTTACAAGGCACAAAGCTTACCATTTTGGAAAGAACCCATTCACAGATGAAGTATAATTTCTCACATTTGAAATAGGAGAAACCTCAACAATCAATCCCTTATTTGGCACTACGCCCAACACTACTCATACAATGACACCCGAACAAATAAATATGAACAACCAAGAAGATTACCGATGGGATGAAAGATACCATGACCAAGATAACCAAAGAAGAACATGATAAACAAAAAGAAGAGATAAAATACCGTGAAACATATCAGGATCATGATGATGATGATGACGAGGAAGATCCCACTAAAAAAGAATACCAAAAAGCTGTAAACAGCAAATGATTCAATAAAATGCTTGATAGAGCTTTGGAAGAGAACAAAGAGAAATACTTCCTAGAACTCACTTCTTGAGGTGTGAAATTACCAAAGGATTATGATGTGAGTCAACTCAAGAAAAAAGAAGACCTTAGTCCTCTATCAATTCTAACAAGACAACTAATTTCTTTACGAACAAAAATCCAAGAACTCAAAAAAGAAAGGACAAACCAAAACAATCATATTCCTTGGAACACATGTCCTTTCCCTTTTGACAAGGGACTCAAGATGATTCCATTTCCTAGAAACATCACAATACCAACATATGAAAAATACATGGGAAATTCAGACCCTCAAGATCATGTGAGGGAATTTTGCACGATCAATATGGAGTTCATGCATAAGAAAACATATCTAATGAGACTATTTCCACAAAGTTTAGGTGGACAAGCTATGGATTGGTTCTCAAAGTTACCCATAGGAATCAAGACATTTGATGTACTCGTACAAAAATTCATACAACACTAATCTTACAACATCCAACACACAGTAACAATGTTGGATTTGTGCAACACCAAGCAGAAAATGGGAGAATCATTCTTGAACTTCCTACAACAATGGAGAACAATATTTGCAAGATATGCTAGGCAGATACCCAAAAATGAAAAAATGGACATCTTCATTAATAACTTGGTTCCTAAAATGAACTTTCCTATACAATTACAAGGACCACCAAGTTTTGATAAAATGATAGATAGTGCAATCAAGATTGAGGAGGTCTTGATCAAGAAAGGTGAAATCTCCATCCACAAAGATAATAAAGACAAATATTATCCCTCCAAGGATAAATACAAGTATGGAAACAAGAACAACAAGAACGTGGTTAATGATGGAGTTGTTGACACTCCTAATTTCAAACCAAAACCAAAGGTCTTTAATCTTACAAAAAACCTCGAAGAAAACAAGAATTTGAATTCTATGATGACTCCAATGGCTAATAAAACTTTTTACAAACCTCCTCCTCCTTGAAGAGAGCCTTGGGCAGCAAGACCAAAGAGGACATTCACAGGAGACACCTTGGAAGTGGTCTTGAAATCACTCGTGGATAACAAAATCATTACAATCCCTGATTCTAAACCTTGGGAACCAAAAATAAAACCCAAGTGGTGGAATGATAATGATTATTGTGATTTTCATCATAACAAAGGACACAAGACCAACAATTGTATGAAGTTGAGACATGTCATCCAAGATTTGATTGAAGAAGGAAAAGTCAAGGTAGATGGACATCACACAAACAATGACCATAAAGCATTTCAAACACCATTACCTAACTATGAGAAAGGAGAATCTTCAAAGAGTAATAAAATCAACTACACATATTCTGATAATGACAATGTAATTCATATGGTGGAACCATGTGAATATTCCATCAATATGATCACTCTAAAAGGAGTTAAAAACAAAACTGAATCTTCCAATGTTGTAACATGAAGTCAAGCTAAGCTCACTCTCAAAGGGGCTTCAACATCTAAAGAACCAGCTACTACCACAACAATATCTAAACAAGCAGTGCTACCACCAAAATTTAATCTTGTGGATCAATTACAAAAGACGCTCGCTCAAATATCTATCCTAGAGTTGTTGAAAATCTCCCCTAGTCATAGGGAGATTCTTGATCAAGCCCTAATTAGCACTAACATACCAAAAGATCTAGATGTGGATAGATTCCAAGCTATGGTTGGTCACTTGAATTTCCCACATTACCTATCTTTTTCTGAAGAGGATGACAAATCATTAAGCCAACCACATAACCAACCTTTGCATTTAGAAGTCCTTATTCATAAACACTGGGTCAAACATGTCTTGATAGATGGAGGCACTAGTTTGAACATTTGCACATACAATTTGATAAAACAATTAGGCTTCTCAAAACATGCAATTGATCCTAGAAGAAAGATAACTATCAAAGCTTATGATGAAGAAGAGAGATCATCCAAAGGATTAGTTGTTTTACCTATCAGAATGGGACCAGTGGAGCAAGATATCTTATGTCAAGTTCTCGATCTACCCCTAGCTTACAAAATTCTTCTTGGAAGACAATGGATACACTCAATGCAATTTGTGCCTTCAACTTACCATAAATGCCTAAAATTTCCTCATAATGGAGTGGAGGTCACTATTCTAGTAGATACAACATACTCTTGCAAAAATCTCAAGCAAATAGAAAGCATGGTTCCTCATAACCAAGAAAGCTCTCACAAAGTGGAAACATCCAAAGAAATGGTTTTGAAAATCTTTGCTAAAAAGATCAACATCCAAGAAACAAGCATGGGAGAGTACAAGATAGACCCCACAATGTCTTTAACAGATCTTCCCATTTCTCCTAGAACACAAGGAAGACCTTCATCAACATTTACACCTTCCAATGGCAGCACTCTAACTATACATGAAGGATCCAGAATGGTGAAAGCAAAAATATCCCTTGAAGAAGAAAATGAAGGAAAGGTTGTTTTGCAGTGGCTTTACAAAGAAAATGAAGAGGATGGAAATGTAAAACATGTGGAAATAGCTCCTGACAAATATGGAAAGGGATACAAGATCATGAAACAGATGGGTTACAAAGGAAAAGAACCATTGGGACAACACAACAAAGGACTAGTGGAACCCCTACACATGGATTTCAGAAATCCTAAAGACAAGATTGGATTGGGTTTTAGAGACAAAATTTCATCCTATAGCAGAAAGTGGTCTTATATTTGATAGATCAGGAGACTAAGATGATGAGGAAGAAGTAGAAGGACAACCTATTTCCTATGAAAGGTTGCTACCCTTGCAAGGAGATCCACTATCATAAATTGGTACCAATGTTGAACAAGAACTAGAAGAAGAACAAACAAGAGAACCTAGCACAGAACAAGAACAACAAAGTCTTATTGATGACACACCTCATTTTGATGAGGAACCTCAGCAAGAAATATTGCAGGAAGAAGATAATCATGATCCTGAAGAGGAAGGAGTGCCCATGACTATTACCCATTGTGTGATGATGAATATCACCTTCATGAAATTAAGATCTAATAGCAACAATTGAAAGTAAATACAATGCAAATCTAATTAAAATTGAAACTAAGATTTATAGCATCTCATGGCTCTCTAGAAAGAGGTGGTAAGTAAAGCTCTCAGCTCAAATCTCCACTAGTGACACTTCTAAAATGAGAATGTATGCTACTATGCTTCTACAATGCTTTCACAATGATAGTTCTAGCTCAAATTGACAAAATTATAATGTTAATTGCTCTAAATTCTCTTAATTGCTCTTAGAATTCTCTCAATTGCCTATAGTAACAATGCTTTGCAAATGAAGTTCTAAGATATCAATTGCTCTCAAAATGCTTCATATTTATAATAAATTCCCAAGGGTAGGGGGTAGAGTGAAGTAATCATGATTTACCTTAGGTTGAGTCAAATACTTTTCTTTGTTCATAAATGGGGGGACAATTTAAAGGTTTGTCT
Source organism: Chamaecyparis obtusa (assembly GCA_027943335.1). NCBI lineage: Eukaryota > Viridiplantae > Streptophyta > Pinopsida > Cupressales > Cupressaceae > Chamaecyparis > Chamaecyparis obtusa. The sequence continues at coordinate 1,026,621 of BSBK01006996.1, forward strand.
CAAAGCTTTAGACAAAAGGACAAGATTGAGTGGTCGAGATTGAAACTTTAGAATGAGTGATTGAGATTCATCCTTTTTGAGTGATTTATGTCTTTTTGTCCTCAATTTTTGTTGGTTGCTCAACTTTGTTGAAATAAATTAGGAATTATTAAATTCAATTAATTAATTAAATTTAGCCATGTAAGGATAATAGGTTCATTTTGATTTTTGATTTAAACAAATATACACTTAATTGATTAAAATCAATTATGTATTGCTTTTGGCCCCTTTAAGCTTTGATTTAATTATTTAACCTCATTATTTGATTTTTCCTTTGCTTTAATTGATTTTGTCTAACTTTATTTAATTATGTCCATTTTAATTGATTTGATCCCTTTTTTACTGAATTAATGCATTTTGAGCCATTTTATTGATTTTTGCAATTTAAAAGCACTTGTCTAATTTTGCGTGTCTACAAATGCCCCTCTTTGAATTGATGTGTGAAGAACATTGATTCAAAGATTCTTGATGTCCTGATCACTTTTAGGTCTTGATTGCTGATTCCCTGATATGCGTTTGATACTGATTGATTGCTGCCCCTGATTCCAATGATGTTTGATTTCCATTTCAATTTGATACTATTGGGTATATTCTTAATTTTCTGAGGTTTTTATCCAAATTTTGTTTTAGTCTCCTTGTAAGTGCTTTGCCTAGTCTAGGGTTTGTAAAATTCATAAAAAATTGTCATGCCCAAGCTCGAGAAACCCTTTACCCTAGGTTTTGTCCTTAAAGAATTTTGAATTCATGTCAAAATCCTCAAGTCAACCCTGAATTCTTTTAATTCATTGCTACCTTTTTGGCCACTTAAGTGGTTAACCGTGCACGTGCTTATTTGTCTCAAGTGTTTGCTAAATCAAAAAGTGTCATTGCATGTCTCATATAGTTTTTGGTGAATCAACGAATAGGTTGGAACCTTGTTAAGTGTTATCCTTAGTCGCGGAGTCTCCAAGTATCTGGCGGTTATCAGAAAACTTTGCGTGACTTGGCGAATGCATTATCTCTTATTCGCTTATTCCTTGGTGGTTTTGTGTTAACACTCAGTGACCTAGTGACAATGGTTATCGCTCATTCTTTGAATCAAGCAGTTAAGGGTTCTATCATCTGGCGACTTGGTGAATACCTTGGATCGGTGTCAAGATCAATGGTTATGTTTTAATCTCAAGTATCTTTTGGGTCCTACATGTTTGACTTGGAAAATGAGCGACTGAGTACTTGCATTATTATCCTCTAAGTCTGGAGGTTCTGACAATTTGATGTAATGAGTTTGGCAGAGGTAAGGTTTTTTTTGTGTTCGCTTATTCTCAGAATAAGTTAGTGAAATGCTAAATGATCTGGCAATTTAGTGAATCATGTGGTCGCAAGTTCTCTTAAAAGAAAGGTAAAGGCTAGAAGTATTTGGTGAATGGGTGAATCAAAGGATTAGAAAAGTATTAAGTCTTCAGTCACTTAATCACATAATGAAATACTCAATGTTTGAAGTATTGGGAGATTTAGCGAACCCTTTGTTCGCTGAGTCTCGTAATCAAATAACTAAAGATCATATGTTTTAGCGAAATGGTCAACTAACCGCATACACCAGTTCGCTAGATCCTAGCAGTTAGGCTCAAACCATCTCGTGATTCAGAGAATAGGCCATTCACCAAGTCGCCAGATATCCGGGCAGTTAGCACTAACATCTAGCAAATGAGTGAAGCATACAGTCGCTAAGTCTCTGAAATAAAGGTGACAGTTAAGGAAAGATTCAATTATTCAGAGAGTAAAGGCTTTGCCAGTTCTCTAAATAATCAGGTGGTTAAGTGTTTAATTAAGTGAATGCGTGAACCCTCTATTCGCTAAATCTCCAAGAAAGTTGATAGTTAGCCGAGACATTAAGAGAATGGGAGATGGCCTTATTCGCTAGTTCTCCAAATGATAACTATAGTCAAGTGCTCGAAGGTGATCACTTTGTTCACTGATTCGCTAAGTGGATGAAGAGTTAAGAATTTCATTGCGAGAACCCGTGAAGGCTTTGGTCACTAGTTCTCTGAATATGAGCTAGGGTTAACATTGTATTAAGTGATCACGAGAAGATTTCAGTCACTGATTCACTGAATGGGCTCAGTTGGAAAAGGTAATAAAAGAAAAGAAAAAGACCATTGCCTACATGGATAAAGTACAGTGTCAAGCTGGAAAGTAAACTAATAAGCCATCCAATCAGTTTCAAAGAAGGATTTCATGATGTAAATAGGATGTTAAAGTACAGAGTAGTAATCATTGCCTTTTTGCCTTGTTTTCAAGTTTTTAAATCTATCTATCAACATCTTTGCATTGGCTAACTCTAATTTGAAAAATGGTGATATGTGAAATTGAATGCGGGAGCAATTAAGGATTGATTTGCAATGATTATGGTAGTTGTACACATTTGATCTGTATTGATAAATAAGATAAGCTCATTGTTTCCTGTGTCCAAAATTAGCTGAAGAGAATTATGTCTTTTTGAAGCAATTTTTGAGCGCCAAGTAAATCCAATTTGCAGAGATTGAAGGTAATTCTTTAGCAAAGATGAGTCAACCTGAGAGGAGCACAACATCTTCTAGCAGTGAAGCCAAGTCTAAAAGTGGTGAAGACAAAGGCAAGCTGAACTATTCAAATGAATTCATTAAGTTGTTGCCTGGTTCTAGCCAGAATAAAAGAGCTCCCGATAATGTTTTTGAAGATGTTCTAGGGCTTTGCAGAGATCCTATCATACCAAATAGCATAGATTATACTATTTTCAACTTCTTTTATGGAAATAGAGATAGGCATGTTCCTGTGTGTAATGGTTGGGCTTTGGGTTTGGGAAAATTAGTTGTTCCTGATGTATTCTTAGATGTGGATCTAATTGTTGCACTAGCTAGGCATTATGACCCTATTTCCAAAACAATTAGAAAAGAGGACCAGTCACCTTTGGTTACTCTTGATAGGGGTTCATTCATGAAAGCCTTTAATTTCTATACGTCTTCCTCCACCGAAATTGACTTGAGCAAAGAAAGAGAGAGGTACAAGAATAACATAGGGACAATAAAGGACCAAATGATGAAGCACATCCCAAAATAGGATAAATATATAGCTCCCCTCCCTGCTCACATGAATGCCCCTTACCAATTTAAATCCCTCCAGCATTATATGAGGCAGACTTGTTATGGGTTGTGTAGGGTTTTGGGAATTGATGGAGATGCAGAGTTCTTGCCAGCTGATTTGTTGATGATAATCTTAGACATCCAAAATTCCTTGGTAAATACTGACTATGATTACATTCAGTATATAATTGATAGAATGCATGAGGGTTTGATTTCTGTCAAAGAAAGTAAGAGTCCAATTAAGTTCATGCATTATTCATTGTTAATGCACTTAATTTTGTTCTCCAACATCAATAGCTTTGATTGGAACATGCTGAAACCAAGGTTTAACTTTGAAGGCTAGTATAATCCAGTACAATTATGGGTGAGGTTATGGAATTCTACTTCCAATGAAGGGGATTTTTGTGTTTTTTAGAATTTCATTGTCTTTCCAATTGTAAGGATGTTAGGTATCAATGTCACAAGGCTATCCCCAAGGGTCCTTAGGCTCCTAAGACCATTACAGTTTGTAGACAAGTGGGAGGGAGACCATAATTGGGGTGATTTTTACTTGGGGGAAAATTCTACAATTTTGAGAGTCTACGGTTGCCCCCAACCCCCACATCTATTACCAAAATTTGTGCCTACAAGAGTTGCTTGTTTGGAATTTGTTTGGTAGTTGATGTGCACAGATAGAGAACTTCTAGCCCCTCACAGGAAGGGTACATTCACACCTAGGAAATTCAAGATAGGTGACTTCCTGGTAGGAAAGAGGGAATTTCCTCAAATCACTGCATGGTTAAATCAATTCAAGATGGTTACTGGTGCTTGTAGACATGTAAATCCTGAGGACTTTATCAAAACTACCAGGATGGTCTATATTCCAAACATTGGTGTGATTAAGGAACAGGAAGGTTTAGATGAGGAAGATGTAATCAAAAACATTATAGAGAATGATGAGGTTAAAAGGAGATGGAACAGGTACTTTGATTTGATATATCTATCAAAACAAGTGACGATAGCCCAACTTCCTTTTGAGGGTTTCTTCCCTAACCTTCCTTATTTGAAAAGAATTGACAAGATGATAGAGATGCATGACACTCTATCAAATCAGTTGCAGAAATTGATTAACCAAAAGTAGCCAAAGAAAAGGAAGGATTATTCATCTTTTGATCAAGAGGAGTCTTCTGATGAGTCCCCACAAGGGAATAGCCCTCCACAAGTTGGGGAGCCACCAGTTGTTGATCTTACTCAAGATCAACTAGAAACAGAGAATCCTCCAGAGCCGCCCTTGAAGAAATAGAGGCTTGAGGAAGGAGAGCCTTCAAGGAAAGGAAAACAAAAGAGAATAATTGACAGAGCATCTACTCTAGTGCCAGGTGATAGGGCTTACCATCATCAATTGAGAAAAACAATAAGAGCAAGCAAGAAGGTGACCACTGATGAAACAGATAAGGAACAGTCCCTGTTGTTAGAAAAGGATATTAGAGAGGTTTATCAGGAGGAATTTTTGAGTGATGACCAATTTATTAAGACTGATGAATTCAAGAGTTTTCTTATTTGGAACAAGCAACAAGAGGTGAAGAAAGCTCTGCCTGAAGGTGTGGATCCAAGTGAAGAAACATTGAGAGCTTTAGCTTCTTATGATCCTAGTCTGGATCCTATAACTACAGATGAAGCTAGATAAATGGTTAAGTCAAGTGGAATGCTATTGACTCCAGGATGGGATCTGAATTTTGCATTCATCATAGATAAAATAAGGAAGCAACCATAGGGTAGCCTATCATATGAGGTTCACATTGGTGATATGATAAGAGGAAGTGGCTATGACCCTAAATCTCAAGCTATTGCAATGTGGTCTATGGCCCCTAGGACCCAAAAGCCATCTCTATTAAGTATAGAGGATAAGATGGAAGGGAATAAGATCATATGGACTGTGCAAAATACAACTGACCTTGAAGTTTCCAAGGCAGTAACTCATTGGGCTAACCTAAATGAAGCAAAGATAGTTCAATTGTCTGAGAGGTATTCAAAATTGTTTGAAAGTGCAAACCTGGTGGCCAAGGATAGAGACTTAAAAATGATGAAGATCAAACAATTAGAGGATGAGTTGGCAGAAGTGAAAGTTAAGCTTGAAGAGGCTTCAAAGGTAGTTATTTCCCCCCCTTTGCAGATTGAGGTCCCTATTCAGATTAATGAGGAAGTACCTGAGAGACCTACTGAGGACTTGTAAAAGATAAGGATAGAGGCATCTTTGGACACTATGTCAAAGATTGTGCAATATAGGCGGGATAAAATAATAGAAAGGATGGAAACAATTTATCAATCAGTTAGTGAATTGCACCAGGCCAATAGAAAGGTGAATGAATCATTGGCTACTCTGGAGCCACTTCATAGTATTTGGTCCAGGAGAATTTTTTTATTTGATAAACTTGATAGCTTACAAGAGCATAAGCCTAAGATCCCTGGGTAGTGACTGAAGTTTTTGAGAAGATTGGCTTAGTTAGTGTTGTTTCAAAGTTTTTTAAAGGTAAGTCTAACCAGGTGAAGGCTAAGTTGTCTATGTTTGATAAGAATTACAGCAGGTATTTACCTCCAATATGTGATGACAATGGAAATGTGATTAAGTTGGAAGAATGGAAACTGTCAATGGATAAGTTGGTGATTTCACAAGATGTTTTCCTTAGTGGCAACTATACTTTGGATTTTGAGAGATGTAACAACATAATTGACAGTCTTTTTAAAATTGAGAATGATTGCATACGCTTTGTGGCAAAGGCCAGAAATATAACTGACTCCATGTGGGATAAGAAAATTAGATTACTACAGGAATTGTAGACTTACAACTGGCCATCTGATGATGATGTGGCAGCTTGGGAGAAGTTGACAATAAAGAAGAAGAAGAGGCCAGTTGTCCAGCTTATAGAAGAGGAAGAAGAATAGAATGCACATGGCACCTGATCCAGAATTTGAGGGAGAGTGGGTTCAAATAGAGGGTGATGTAAGTTAGCCGAATGGTGATCATCACTCATGCAACAAATTTAGCAACTGCTCTGAAATATCCTTAGACAAAGGTGCCACCTGCAAAATTGTTGAGAAATAGATATTTGTAATCTGTTGTTACAATCAAATTTTGTCAGTTTATAATCTTGTCTCTAGTGTAAGATCTTTTCTAGCCATCCCAAGCTTTTTGCATCCTTTCAAGGATTCCAAGATGGCTGATATTATATATAGCACATTTTTTGGCTCATTTAGAGGTGGTTGATACACTTTGTAAAGAAGTTCTGAAATATAGAGCCTTGTTTTCTTTGAAGTCAAGAGAATACTGTATTAACACATTTTGATATTAATACAAAACATATCAAAACTCTGTTACTACTACTTATTGTCTTTGTGTATGGATACTTTAGTTTTCTTATGCATTCAAATTGTAAGGCTTTTTCAATGCATTGTTTACAAGGTGAGTATAGGGGTTAAACTTAAGTTTCTTTCAAGGGAAGAATAAAATCTTAAGGGAGGTCTCTAGGAATTAATTGTCCATATATGAATTTGATGACAGTGATAGGAATTAAAAGAATGGGATGTCAGGCATGTCATTTGGGTTCTAGTATATTTGTCTTGGTAGATTTTTGTGGAGATAGGGTTTGACTCTGATGCCCAAGTAGAATAATGCACTGGTTTGAGATACATTTGCACATGTTACCACCTGAAGATATAAATAATTGATTCATTTTACTTTATCTATACAATCTTAATTTGAATTATTCTATGACAAGTTCATAGATGTATATTGTAATGTTGTGTAGAAGCACTGAATGAGGTTAACCTTCCTTGAGTTCAACTCTAAAAAGAAGAAGGATGAATATCCTTAAGCCACTGTTCAATATTGTTGCTTTCATAATTTCTATCATAGTGTTGTGTATCAGGATTGTTTGGGCCATACTAAGAGTTGCAATGTCTTATTGAGTCAATCCTGAGAAGGACAATATAACAATGAAGGAGCTAATTCTCAATTCAAAGCTCATATCAAATAGTGAATTGATATAGGTATACCCGCCTGAGTGTCCATACTTGAAGTAAAGAAGGTTTTTGAACCTTAATACCATAGTGCTTGCATTTTGCTAGATTATGTCTATTGGGATTATATGAGTTTATGAGTATTTGATAATCTATAGATTTGAGCACTAACAGATACCTTGATGCCCCCTCAGAAATTAAAACATATTAATTTCTTGATTTGAAAGATTTGATGATGTTTGATTCATTGAATATGTTTTTATTTCTGAAAAACTTGATGATATGTTATGCGTTAAAGGATGCCTTGGTTAGTTTGATATGTCAATATATAGTCTAAGCCAAATTTCACCTCCAAAATTAGGTCAAAATAGCTTAAATAGGTTGAAAAACCTTGTTTTACTATTCATTTTTACTCTTCTCTTTGGTGATGTTGCTCTGATCCTGCGGTGAATTTTGAGATGGTTGTCCCTATTCGAGAGCATCGATTCGAGAGGTTTCAGAGATATGTGAGGCCACCTAAGTATGGACCTCTTGTAAGTTATTTCTAACCTCTATTTTGCATTTATTGCTCATTTATTAGCATTTATTGCAATTTCTTATTTCATCATTGTGTTTAATATGCAAATTCACGCTTAGAAAATTTTTACTGTCGCTTAGACCCTTTAATTGTCACCTCCGTGCTTTTCTTTCACACCTCTGTGTAGTTTAATGTCGCTTAACAAATTTTCATCCTCGCTTGATAATAGGATACTCACGCATTCAGCTAGGTCAAAATGCCCATTTTCATATAGTATATCACTTAGGAAACCCTAGCAAATGTACTGTCGCCTAGGCCACCTTTTGTTGTCACCTAGCATGATTTAGTGTCGCGTAGCATGAGAACTATCGCCTAACACCCGAATAATGTCACTTCATAACTTTTTTTTGTCGCTTAGGAAGAATGTTTCCTGGGATGATTAGAATCCCGCCTGCAAACTTTTGAAAAAAAAATTGTACTCTTTTTTTCACTCTTGTACTTGATTGTGTCTGATGAAAAATTTGATGACTTCTGATGCTTGGGTCGAATGATTAGATTAGGTTTGTTGCTTTCAACAAAACAAATGGATTAGGATATCAAGATAGTGTTACCAATGAATGTGACATGTCAATCTAATTAGGATAGGATATTGATAGGATAAATCAATTAGTGTGAAAACTGATATGATTTGATACTGCTGCTTCATTCTCAGGACACAGAGAAATGAAAAAATGGTACTTGGTGTGATTGCTTGATTCTTTTGATAGAATTTTGATTGACTTGAGATAATTCCTTGATATGGTATACTAATATGATTCCTTTGCTTTGCCAAGAGGCAAACTTCCCTACTTTATACATTTGGGCAGTGGCTTCTTGGGTCATTAATTTGGGCCAGACTCTTACAGATGATGAGTTTCACGTGATTGAGTTGTGTGGTTTGAGTTTTCTCCTTGATCTTCCATGGTTCCAGCTAAACAATGGTTTACTAACTGCAGTGGCATAGCGATGGAACTCTGACCACAACACATTTCATTTGCCTTATGGAGAGATGATGATCATGCCTGAGGAGTGTATCGATTACTACGTATCGCATGCAGGGGAGAGGTAGTGTATTATGATTCTATTTATGATTCTATTGTCTACCAATGAGTGTTCGGGGACAATTCTATTGATGATGGTGATATGATCACTTGGTCTCAGTTTGCTTCCTTTCCTACCTTGCCAACAATACTTGGCACATTGATTGGTGGTTTACTTCTTCCCGACCAGCAAGGTCATGGTTTTTCCATCAAATGGGGTAGGATATTGGAGGATTTTCTTGCTCATCCTCAATGCTTTGATTGGGGTTCATACATCCTTGCATAGTTATATCATGATTTTCACAAGGTAGTCTATCGAGCGAGTGCATCTTTGTCAGCTGGTGCAGTGGTTCTTCAGTTGTGGATATGGGAGCATCTTCCCATCACTAGGCCCATTTCTGATAGAGTTCAACCTTGAGGTTATCCATATGCTTTTCTATACACTAGGATGGTTATAAAACTTCATTTGGGTCATCTAGATTACTGGCGATGACAGATTGATGATCTAGATCAGGTTTTATGGAGACCATACAGGGGTTGCAAGCGGTGGAGAGAGGATGATGATGAATTACCATATATATTTTCCCCTCGCTGGATGATTGGTCACACTACTACCACTATTGAGCACTTATGCTTTCGTAGGGTTTCTAGATAGTATGGTCAGACATAAGATATGCCATAGGGTGCAACACTATATGATCGGGTACAGGCAGAGAGATCTATGTGGGGTCCTCTCATTGATTATCAGTTTGCCTTAGATCAAATTGCTGGTATGGCTTATTGCATATGGGAGATGCTTTCTGGTGTAGTAGATGCAGTTATTTCTCATGAGTTTGTCGATTGGTGGGCTCATAATAGGTTTACTCATTTTACTGATCCAGCAAAGCCTATCCCAGGTCGGGGTGATGGAGGTGGTGGTGGAGGTGGTGGTGGTAGATGATGGAGATGAGGAGGGCAGAGAGATCCTCCTATTATTGTTGATAGAGGATGGGTGAGAGATGGTCATGTGAGGGATAGATATCATGCTAGAGGTCCTGATGATGCATGTGATGTATGTCCTAGAGCAGATAGACAACAAAGAGCTCACAGACATTAGAGACAGCAGAGACAGGCTCATGTTGATACTGCTAGGTAGATTCCCAGTGGATTGGATCCTTTGGTTTAGTTGCAGAGAGTAGCCTTGGCTCAGCAAGATGATGATGTAGCACAACAAGATCAGGTTCCAACATAGCAGGTGCCTAGACAAGATCAACAACCACAAGGTCAGGGATAGGATTCACAGGATGCTCCTACTATAGGTGTTGTAGTATGAGAGGTTCAGTCTTTGAGGACAAATATGTCAACCATTGTTGGGCGTTTAGATCAGGTTGCTACCTTGATGCAACATTTTATGTCAGTTGTGGTGTAGAGACAGAGTGGAGTGAGCACTTCCTAGGCTCCTCCTCTAGAAGATGGTAGAGGTCCAGATGGATTGGGTCCTACAGGATCTTGATTGATAGATTCACTCATGGTTGATGTACTTGTCATGTTTTTTTGATTTATCAAACCATTTGATGTACCACTTTGTATGACATTATATCTTGATATACTGAATTGATGGATCATTAATGAACACTTTTTTGATGATATATGATGATATACTCCTTGGTTCTCCTTGATGAGTTTTTTATGAGATTTATCTTTTATGCAGCTATATGATGTGTTATGCATTTACTTTGATTTGATGCTATGGATGTAGTTATCTTATTTTTATGATATAGAGAAATGATGCAATGATGTATGGATTTTATGACATGATTTTCCTCTATGTCCCAATGTATGGATGCAAAATGGTTTATGGAAATGCATATGGAAATGCCCCTTATGTTTTTGAATTTTTCAATGTATGCAATTCTATCCTTAGCTATTTGTATGCAAATGAGTATGGATGTTTTTTCTCTTTTTCTAGTATATGGATAATGTCTAATGATTATTGCTATGCATGAATGCAAAAGATAATCTCATTTTCATTGTTTTGATTCATCAAGAGTATTACATTTGATTGAATCCCTCATTTCTTTAATGTTTTGACTAACCAAGATTATTGATGTACCCCCTTTTGCCCTTGGAAAATTAACCATAAACAAATGCCATTAATCTAACATGATAATGAAATTAATCTAACATGATAATGAAATTAATCTAACATGATAATTCAAGTAATCTAACATGATAATGCAATTAATCTAAGTGTCACCAGCTTTTAGCAAAGAAATTCCATGGAGATAACTTTTCATCATTGAGCATTTTGGGATTGGAAAGCTAGTACAATCATCACTGACCACATCATGATGATATGAATACTGCTTTTTATCACTTTTTGGTAACCTCCTTTTTGAACCAAGTACAACCCTCACTAGTTGGATGACCAAACTATGGGAGTCTGAATACCAGTGTCAACGGATTCAATGTTGCAAGTGGATTTTTGGTATTAAGATATAGAAGATCTAAATAGCCAAGGGATCCATTTGCATAAACAAACAAAGGTTAATCCATCCTCTTATGAGATAGTCCTCGATGGTTCTTTGATGACCATGTCATTAGACAAACTCTCATAAGTTGATGAATCTTCCTCTAAACAATCACTCAAAGGCAATAAAATATCACGTCTTTCTCATGGCTAATCTAGTCAAAACATCATCGAATAGCTCAAAAGATGTGATAAAAGTCAATTTCATAAAGATTTATCAAAAGAAAGTTTCTAGTGTTTTGCAATGTTTCCTGATTTTCAAAAAGTATTTCCAAGCATTTTGATCTTTAAGGTGTTTTGTCAATTTTTAATCCTGAATTATAAAGTCAATGTAGGCTCAAGGATCATGTTGTAGGATCAAATACTTAGGCTTTTGAACAATGATATCCATCAAAGGTTCAATAAAATTTCCACTCTTTTGAAACTCTAACCAATCTCTCTCTGACGTGACTGATTTTAGCACTTGTTGAATCCATTTGGTACCAAATTTCCAATCCTCTTTTTCCCCCAAGTGATAAATGAGATCGGTTGACAAACTTAGGGCTGACAGGCAATGCAACAATGCGATTGAATGGCTTTATTATGACTATGTACAAATGACGGATGCAATGGTAGTTGTACAATGGGATGTTGGAAATGCAATATGGACATATGTGACTAGGAAAGACAAACTTAAGGGAACAAAAGGTGCTTGTTTACCGATTTTTCACCTTCTGGATCTTTTTCTTTTTTTCTTACTAAGGCACCTATTGCTAGGTTTTCACCAAGGCACTTTTTTTCTTTTTTCTTTTTTTTTTTATATTTTTCTTTTTTTCAATTTTTTTGTATTTTTCAAGATCTCTTTGACTATGTGCAATAAATATGATGCTCTTCATCTAATACGCTTTATACTCTTTCGTCTCTCTCATGTGTAGAACCTTTTGAGATGGATACTATTGATGGGTTCTTGGAGTTCCTCTCCTTCATAATCTGATAACTTAGAGGTTCTTGTGCCAAATGAAGACACTATGATGAATGGGCCAAGCCAATTAGCCTCCCATTTTCCTTTCTTCTCTCTTTCAACCTGATTCTTTGGGTTCTCTCGCAACACTAAGTCTCCTACCTGAAAGACTCTCGGTTTGATATGTTTATTATAGTTCCTCGAGATTCTATTTCGGTATACTTTCAGGTGCTCATAAGCTTGTGTTTGATGTTCTTCAAGTAACTCTAGTTATTGAAGTCTAGTGACTCTATAGTCCTCATCTGTGATCAATCCTTGTAATGACACTCGTAGAGAGGTGATTTCAACCTCTAATGGTAGAACTGCTTCGGCACCATAGACTAATGAAAATGATGTGGCTCCCGTAGGTGTCTGAATGCTCATTCTATAGGCCCATAATGCTGGATTAATTTTCACATGCCAATCCCTTCTTGATTTATTGACCGACCTCTTCAAGATTTTCAAGATATTCTTGTTCGTGGCTTTGTCTTGCCCATTTCCCTGAGGGTAATAGATTGATGAGGAGTGGTGAGTGATATGAAATGTAGCGCAAAGTTCATCCACGTCCTTTTTTTAAAATTGTTTTCCATTATCTATTATGATGGCATGAGGAATGCCATATTTGCAAATGATGTGGTTTAAGATGAACATGGAAATTTTCTTACCCATGGTCATGATCAAAGGAACTGCTTCGACCCACTTAGTGAAATACTCTGTTGCCGTTATGATATATTTGTGACCATTTGAAGAAGATGGGTATATGATGCCAATTAAATCAAACCCCCATTAATAGAAAGGCCAAGGTGTAACAAATGGGTGCAATTCTTATACTGGTGCATGTATCATGTCACCATGATATTGACATTTGCTGCATATCCTAACAAAGTGGTAAGCATCTTTTTCTAATGTCTTCCAAAAATACCCTAAGCAAAGGATCTTCTTAGCTAGATTTAACCCGCTTGTGTGTGACACACAAATGCCTTTGTGAACTTCATGAAAAGCTAATCTAGACTCTTCCTCCTCTAGACACCTAATTAACATCCCTTCGAGACCCTTATGATACAATGTTTCTGAGAGGATTATGTAACAGGCTGACTGGCGTATGAAATTTCATTTTTGGGCTCGGGTTTGGTCTAAAGGTAGCACTTGGTCTTTGAGATATGTATATAGAGGGCCATACCAAGGGGAGTCATGTCCATGTAATAGGGCAACAATTTGGGTTTCAGGAAGGTTGAATGCTGGTTTCACCAACTTTTCCACCAAGAACTCGTATTTCTCATTTTGATCAAGTTTTTGTAACAAGAAAGCCAAGGTGGCCATGGCATCAGCTGCTCTATTTTTCTCTCTCGAAATCTGCTCAAAAGTGATCAAGGAAAAGTACTTCTTCCATCCATCAATCATGGTCTTATATGGCATCAACTTTTCATCTTTAGTGTTATATTCATTGTTGACTTTATTGATGATGAGTTGAGAATCTCCATAAATTTGTAGCTCCATGATGTTCCATTATAAGGCCATTTTGATGCCTATGACTAGTGCCTCATATTCCTCTATATTATTTGTGCATGGAAACAAGAGTTTGTAGGACTTAGGAATGGTGTAACCTTGAGGAGTGACCAATAGTATGCCAGCCCTGGAACCTCCTTGAGTATAGGAGCCATCAAAGTATAACTTCCACATTTTTGCTTCTATGTTTACAATGGCAGAATCCAGAAATTCCACTTGAATAGTTTGTGTAGAAGTCATGGGGTTCTTAGCTAAGTGATATGTTATCACTTGCCCTTTTATTGCCTTTCTATCGACATACTCAATGTCAAATTCACTTAATATCATAACCCACTTGGCTATCCTGCCTGTTAAGGTAATTTTACTTAACAAATACTTGAGAGCAGCAAAAATTTTAGTGGCGATTATTCACCAATTGGTGAATGTCGCTTGTCATCGACCCCTAATTTGGTGAATATATTGGCCACCTAGGAATGATTGTATCGCCCTGCATTTATGAAAATTGGGTCCAATACCCGGGCTCGTCGCTAATTGGTTTATGAAAATTGGGTCCAATGGTCGGGATCATCGCCAATGGCATATAATTTTTGGGCACAATATTTTTTTAACATTCACCTATGATTTCAAAGTGGCCCCAAATGGATGGCCTATATTCGCCAATAGTTATATATATATTTTTTAAAGCGAACCCAACTTCACCAGCCATTTTACAGATGCATGTCTCAAACTGATTGATTTTTGCCAACTTTATTAATATTACCATGGTATTGGACGACCCATAATCACCTAGGATATAACACAAGACATGTTATAATTACGCGGGCTTCACCAAATATTTGGACAGTAACCTAATACCTCCTACCCAATTCGCTAATAAAGATTAGTATAAATACATTCATACATCAATGTTATTGTACACAATTTGGATCAGTTCAATTTGATCGATAGTGAAGTTCAGACTATTGAGTCTTGACTGCTTTGGCGAGTTGCGACTGCGATTGAATTTGAGGCAAAGGTAAGTGATTATTAATTTATTATTCTGCGACTATGTAAACATTGTATATTATAGTTCTATTGTCATTTGTCACTTCTTCAACAAGTAAACATTTTTTTAACATTGTTTTTTTCACTGGTAAGCTAGTAGCCTTTATTTTGTTGAAGAATCGAGATATCAAACAAGAATAAGGGTAAGGCTCCTGCATATGGGGAAAGCCAAGAGAGGCCAACAAAATGCAAAACCTTATCATCATACTTTGGTCATGGTGTTGGAAATGTTTCTGGCCAAAATCGGGAAGCTACTTCATCACAAGAAGATTTTCAAGATTCACAACCTGAGGCTGAACCTACGCGACATATTGAAGAAGTCAGTGAACCTAATATCTCAGATCACGATGAACTTGAAGAAGATTTTTAGTTAAATACCCAGAGTAGCCATAATGATATAATCGACTTGGATGAGACTAAGAATGTTAGAGAAGATGATGGTGCAGGGAAGAAAAGAAAATACAAATCAAAGAATGATAGAATGTGGGATTTGTCGAGGAATTTTCAACTAGAATGGGTGTCAAAGTATCCATTCATTGAACCAGTGGATAATCCAAATGAAGGGGAGCCTCCAGTAGAATGCAGATGTAAGATTTGTAGCAAGATAAAGAAGAAGGAAAAGAGGTTGCAACTTAAAATTGACACCATAGAGAAGCATATGGGTAAAGTTTACGAAAAGAAAACCATAGATGGAGTTCAAAAATCAGTGATAAGATGGAAAATAAAGGAGGAATCTTAGCATGTTAGGAATGTAGAATTATATGAATTTCAGAATAATATAAAGATGAAGCCTGGTGAAGTTAAAGGCTCTATTGAAGATTTTTTTGGAAAAGCATTGGAAGTAGAACTAATGGGAAAAGCTATTCAGTTAAGTGTTGTGTTTAATATTTTGAGCAGAGGGCATCCTATGATAGACTACCAATCATTGAGTGCTTTATTACACTTTTTGAAAGTTCATAACTATCCTAATAGTCACTGGTCAGTAAACAGTGGATGGGAATGGGCAAGTTGTCTTGCCGAGATTGAAAAAGAGGATCTGAAGGCAAAAATTAAAGAGTCAAATTTTATTGCATTGTCTTTAGACAAGGTTACATCAGTAGAAAATACTTCCTGGGTATGCATGCATGTTTATACTGTACAGAATTTGTTTTGCCAACCTCATCTACTAATTGTTGCTAAAATGAGGGATAATGCGACAGCGGAAAATTTATTTGAACTAGTAAAGAGTTCTCTAATTGAATATGGAGGTATAAATGACATGACAATTGCCAAAAAGCTGGTGTGTGTTGGAGCAGATGGAGCTTCAGTAATGCAAGGCCACAGGGGTGGTCTTTGCACAAAGATACAATCTTCTTGTGCACCCTACATTACTCCCATTCACTGCATGGCCCACAGAATGAATCTAGCTTTTGGAGTTGTTAGCAAGCATGCTCCAGTACAAAAAATTGAAGCTTTAATCAAAGAGCTCTACCAATACTTATGTCGAAGTCCGAAATGATTTAGGGAATTTCAACACTTTGCTGAAGGACTAACCAATGGGAACAAGCTTCTTAAGGATAATAATACTAGATGGATCTCTTTGGATGGACCAGCACATCAAGTTTTTTCAGAATATCAATCGTTGCTTGGTCTAATGAACTCAAGTCATGACGAAGCCGGGCAACTAAAATTTCCTGTGCTGCTAGCAATGTTAACTAATGTAGAGACACTATTAACATCAGCAGGTATTCTCCCCATGCTTGAGGAAATGAGAAATTTAATGAAAAAGGCCAAGCAAAGAGCTATGTATATTACAGAATATGCTTCTCGCGTAAATTGACATGCGTGGCGCTTGATAGTCTCTATCAATTATGTGAAGATGATGTAAAATTTGCTGGCTGGATGAAAGTCACAGATTTGGACAATCTTGATAACTTTTTAAAAATAGGTTCAAATGGGGAGTTATGTGCAGAATTTTGTGGAGTTGAGATACCAATGCACTACTTTTCCAGGATCGAGTCTGAGGAACTAGGAAAGAACACTAGGACTCAGCGAGTATCAAGTATTAAAAGGGAAGACTTTACCAAGATCGTTGAGTCTGTAACAGCTTCTATGAAGCATATTTCCTATGATCTTTCCTCACAGATTAGAGCAAGATTCCCTCCAGTCAAACTACTTGAATCCATGGCTATTTTGTTTCCTCGATATTGGAGTATGAACAATCCAAAAGATTTTAAATCTAGGCTACTAACTTTGATAGATCATTTCTGAAAAACCAAAGAGTTAAATGGAGTAACTCTAAATGGAATTTTAGATGGAAATCATTTGAGAGAGCAATCAGGTTGTTTCTCAATAACAATGAGGGAATAATATGATATTATGCAGAACCCTCTCGAAGATGGATCAGTATCAAGGCTTTGGAAAAATCTAGCTGAGAGTGAATTGTTGACTAATTCAATATCAGAATATTTCAAGCTTGCTGATTTATGTCTGACCATGATATTGGGGTCGATGGAGGATGAGAGAGTTTTCAGTGCTTTGGGATTCCTAAAGTCAAAGCTAAGAAACAAACTAGACAAGAATCTGGAAAATTGCTTCAGGGTCTATACATCCAGGTATGAAGTCAATACTTTTCCTTATGAAAGGGCACTGAAATTGTGGAGGAAGAAATGTCAGAGAAGAGGGATGGGAAACATTTCAAACCAAAGTGGGACTGGGAGTGGGAATTTCATTGACTCATGTACTACTGGTACTGGTACTGCTAGCGATGAACATCAGTTAAGCGGTGGTATGCAAAGTGAAGAAAACATATCGAAGAACCAAGGAATCTATGAAGTTGATGGTGCTGAATCCAATGATCTCAATGATGATATGATGTGGCAGCTTGAAGTTGAACCATTGTAGAAGTAGTAGTTCCTAGCCTCCTAGGTATTTATTAATCTTTTTTTTGAAGTCTACTATCAGTTTCTATATCTCATCATCAATCATGCATAATAGCATATTCCAATGTCAAAAACATGAATGTGGTTGATACTTGATAATGTCATCAAGATTCAATTCCACAATTAATAATGGTTTTCATTTGCATTATTCAGCTCATATGGTACAATTCTTGTAGATTTTTCATTATTTGTTTTAACAGCACAACAATTCATATGTTAGAATTCTTGGAGTTAAAAATACTAATTCTCATTAATTTAATTACAAATATGATACAATGTAACAATTCATTCATTAATACTAGTAAGAACACAACTTTGTGATTCTGTTTACAAAACTCAATGACTCAATACCCATTGGCAATTTGGCACATTGCCCAATTTCAATTTCATTACCCTAAGCCAATGACCCTGAATTCCCTTTTATAGAAACAAGGGAGCAACAACAGCTTTAGGTCAATTTGCCTAATGTGAAGTGAGAAGTCTCAAAATCTAAATCATTAAGACAACTACAAGTCTACAACATCTCTACAACTTTAGTTGTACATTTCTACATTTGACAGGCCGGTTTAGTAAATTAGCATTTGCAATAGCATCTGCAAGACTCCAGCAATCATCCTATTCAAAAAAACAAAGTTCAAACTTGTTACTTTAAACTCAATTCTAGACTCTAGTATTTAGGATAATATCAAAGATATATACTAAAGATATAGAGATGATTGAAACTGAAAGTACTTTCACATACTATGATTGATGAGATCAAGATGATTCTGTTAGTTTCTTTAGTATGCTCCATTCTTTGTTAGTTGGAAGGGAAAAATTTGTCATGTTATAGTACATGACTTGCAACCTCGTCAGCCATCCATACTTGGAAGAGTGAGTTGAAAGCAATGTTCCTTCCATTACTGCAATCAAATTTGTGAATGTTTTGATGCACTTTTCAATGCCTTCATAAGTTCTGTCCTGAGGAAGGTTGCCTTAATTAGATGTCACTGTGTCCTCCAACTTTTTTTTGTAAGCTTCTCTTCCAATGAAACTCGATGATGAGTAATCAAGACCAGGACTCAGCAAACCAAGAGATATCAATTTGCTTGTTTTACTATTCATCTTGGCAAGCTTTGGCCCAAATAAGGAAACATTTTCTTGTGCTTCTGTTAGTTTCAGACATTTTGAAAAGACAAAGTTCACCTTTATTGTTGCAGCAATGTGGTCCTGAATTCCCTTGCTTACCAAATGCCTGCCACTGCTTCTGTTGATTTCTTGCATAATCTACTTTGCAGTTTTCTGTCTCTGACAAAAACTTTTGTTCTTCTCAATGTGCTCTCTCAGCTTCCCAAAAACATCTGTAAGAGTTTCATTCAGTTCAAACCAATCACACAACCTATCAGAAGACATCTTTATTTGGCCCCATAAGAATTTTTTTATTTTCTTGACTGTATTATTTACATGCTCATTCAAGCTGTTTTCATAATTTTTAATTGTATTACTTGCCTTTTTTAGGTCTTCTTTCATTTCTGAGAACTTGTGTTCACTATCTTTTCTTATTTTCTCTGCTTTCTCTTCCCACTCTTTTGTTTTTACCCTCTCATTCTCCAATTCTTTCTTTAAGTTATTGGTTTCCTTTCCCGCAATCTCCAAGCTTTTGTAAAAACTTAATGAAGAGGCTTTTTCATTCTCAAGTTTTTGTTCGCTCTGTTCCAATTTTTCCCTCAGAGATTTTAGTTTTGTGTCAATATGTTCTTGCTGTCCAACTCCAATTGCTTCTTTAGAGGATGAATTTTTTATCCTTCTCTCTAATTCTTTGCACCTGTTTTCTGCTGCTTTCTCAGTTGCCTTTACATTTGTCAGGTCTGCCATTAACTTATCTATTGTGCCCTGAAGCTTTCCTTTCTCTCTCTCCAACTTCATCAGTGAACTATAGACCACTTGGTTGGTCATTTTCGACACATTTATCTTGTCCACATTTTTAATTTTAGATAAATCCATTTGGAGGGTGCTAACTTGAAATTGAGATGGATCTAACTGACTCTCTGGTGGATTGTTATCTCTAGCTAGGGGCATAAAAACCATGATTTCCATCATATCTTTATTTGGGTCATATGTGGGAAATAGCCTATTTGTTGCAGGTTCTACCTCACGAGCAGTAGCAACTGCTTCCATCTTCATTTTATTACTATGTTGTCTATTCCTATTTTTTTTATTGTTCATAGTTAGTTACAAAATCATTGTAATGAAAATCAGGGTTTTGTGACACAATTGAATGTTTGAATGGTGAAATAGCACTTGCACTTATGTAGGAGGCTCCACCTATGTTGCTTGTGGTGCTGCTAATTACACCATGAGGATTAGCAACACCCTGACCCATTACAAGTGGAGTATTTGGACTATTCTGAACCTAAGGGTTTTGTCCTGAAGGTCGGGCAATTGTTGGAGTCACAGTCACCATTGGCATTGTTGTACCAATACTTGTCAAAACCTTTTGCTTCTTTACACTACCTTGATCTCTGGGAACCATTATTTTCTTGTCCACCTATAATATCCTTTTCGAACCACTAGTTGTAGATGTACCCATGATATCCACAGCTATGGGAGTGGCAATTAATTCAGATTGAATCTAAGTGCTTGGAACAAATGGAATTGACTGATTGATGATTTTGATGATTGAACTCCAAGCCCAAGGCCTGGTTTCTCACCATGTTTTTGTGGAGCTGCTGGGTCAGGTGCAGACCAAACCCCTTGTCCAGTAGGACCCAAACCACCAAAACCTTGGTAGCCCATTTTTTCTATAATATCTACCCCTTTGGTATATTGATCTTTTTTGGAGGCATCAACTCCTCTACTAATTGAATAATCTGTACTGGATGTGGGATTCATGCTGGATGTGGGATTCATAGAATCCTGGTCATCATCATCATCATCTGGATATGCTTCAGCTGGATGCTCCTTATTCCACAATTTGTTAAACTGTGTATCCTCTTCCACATCATAAAGATCTGCAGAGGTCTTTGGCTCACCGAGATTCTTCCTCATTTCCCAAAAATCAAAAATTTTGGATCAAGTCCATTTATCATCAATACATTCATTCATTAGCTTTTTTGGAATAGAATTTGTAGATGGTTGAGCAGCTTTCTGGTAGAAATTGGACGATGTTATACTTATGGCCTGCACTTTTCCTTTTTGTTTGTGCAATGCGATAATTTGTGATGACAATTCCTGTATTGACATATTATTTTCAGCAACATATTTCTCCATCTCTTTTTTGACCTCCTCCCAGGAATCCATGTTTTTTAATTTTTCAATCAATGGCATACTTTCATGTTGACATTTGCTTGCAGAGTTCCCATTCTCTCTAAGCTTTGTTCCAATTATGTTGAGTGGATCATACTACCAATGACTGTCAACATCAAAGTGAAAAATTGTAAAAAAGGCTTCTGCCACTTTGAATCCTCTTCTCTCAAATGTGAACCCTCCAAATGAGAAAGGCAAGTAAGGAAATATCATTTTCTTTTGCTGACCACTAAAGAGTACATCTGTGCTCTCCATTTGATGTACATATTCCAATGCAAATACCCTCTTTGTGACATGTATTGGAAGTTTGTAGGGTTCTACTACTGAACCGTAAAACCTTAACACTGTGTACTCTTCCATGAAGTACTAGTCAGCCAATTGTATTTTACTTCCAAGTTGAATTAAATCTCTACAAGTAGTAGATAATCTAGGCATTGGAGTGCCTGTAATTTTATCGTACATTGGTGCCAAAAAGAAGTCTACAAAATTGTTGTAGTTCCTTCTGTTATCAATCATCCTTATCTGAGGTGTCAACTCATATATTGGATTTTGGCCTTGACTGCAAAGCTTGTTTGTCTAAAATATTGCATGATTCTTTGCTAAGAGAAGATAGCACAAGTAGGTTGTGAATCTAAATGTCTTCTGTGAACCTGTTTTAATCATTAGTCATTGTTCTTGCATGCAACGAACAATGTGCTCAATAAAACAATATTTTACTGGTTCTTTTTCAAATTGAATATGAAAAAGCATTTGAAGAATGCTGGCACCCACTTCTTTGTTACTATCCAATCCCAAACAAAATGCTAGCAAGGAAATACTGTCCTGAACCCATGGCACAAAAATTTCATAATCATAAGGAGGCCTATGATCTGGACTCAGGCTTGAACCATTTGTAATTGTTATTCCCCTAATATAATTATCTCTCTGTGTTGTATCTATTTTTTCATAATCCTCTGCCAACTTTGTCAGGTCAATTTGCACGTTTGAGTTTTTCTGTTCAAACCCTAGGTTCAACAGACTAGAAAATTCACTCTCGATTATGGACAAAATTTCCTCCTAAGTATTTTTATTCACAATTGTTTTTTTATTTTCATCATAATTTTTGGCACAGACCATGACAATTTCTGGGTAAGGGAATACTTGAGGTAACGCCATGCTTGCCAACCCAGCATTCCATGATGCGATTTTATTTGCCATTGCATTTACCTCTGGGTTAAATGAAGAAAATTTTGAACCCTTATTTGGATCGTTCATCTTGTTTTCAATTGAAAATCTAATTTCCATTATTCCCTTATTTCCATGAATAACAGGATCATAAATATCATGGAATACATCCGTGAAACCTGGTGTTTTAAGCAGATTGTGGAATTCTATTATCCGACTTGTCTTTTTACTCATAATCTTATTCTTGATAATTATTTTTCCCATTGTGGTAAGCTGGTAAGTGGTAACCTAAACCGGTAACAAGATAATTACAGGGGCGATTCAAGAATCAAAATTAAACCCTAACAAGTAATAGGATAATTTTTTTCTATAATATAAACAGTAAAGTTGTAAATGAAGAGATTTGAAAAATTAAAAATGCGGGACCTATGTGTTCAGGATTTTAGTAGTTACCCGTTACCCTTAGCTTTGATTTTTGTAGACTTTGACTGGGAACAGGTTATAGAGCTTCAGCTGAGAGACTTTGTTGCACTTGCTTTCCTCAACATAGAAATTTAGAATTTTTAAACCCTTTCTAAATCCGCAGACTACTGGAAACTGAAACTTAAAGTGCCAAAATTGTACAATCTAGAGTCATCACCACTCATTTGACGGTTGACAAACCTGACGACTACGAGTCAGATGTGTCACATCATCATCAAATGGCATTGTTGGTAGGGCCATATGAGACTGCAAGTGGAACGTCTTACGTGTTTAGTGACACGTGTCATGATTCCGTAACGAGTTTGAAAAGATGGCATGGATTTTCCCTTTCATCCTGAAATACAACTTTGGTCATTGATCTACAATAATCCAACAGTCATAATGGTGTTGTTTTCCTGTGGTACTGGTGGCCCCGAGCCCCCATGGCCGTGGGTCCCATTAACTCACCTAGTCACCACTCACCTGACGATTGAGTCAGATGTGTCACGTCATCATCAATTGGCATTGTTGGTATGACCATGCGAGACTGTGAGTGGAACGTAAGACTCTTACGTGTTTAGTGACACGTGTCATGATTTTGGAACGGGTTTCAAAAGATGGGGTTGCATTTTTCCCTTTCATCTTGAAATACAACTTCGGTCGTTGATCTACAATAATCCAACGATCATAATGGTGTTGTGTGCTTGTGGTACTAGTGGCCCCAGGCCCCCGTGGGTCCCATTAACTCACCTAGTCACCACTCACCTGATGGACGACACGTGTCATGATTCTGGAATGGGTTTCAAAAGATGGGGTTGCTTTTCCCTTTCATCCCAAAGTCCATCGTACATCGTCGATCTGTGCTCATCCACTGGTAGTTATTTGCAACAGACATTGTTAAATGTTATAATGTTATTTTTTCCTTTATAAATATTAATTAATAATGGATAATAATTTAATAACATTTAAAGTTATTTAATTGAATAGTAACAATTTTAGCCAATCAAATTCAAAATGCACTATTTTTTTAATAATATTAAATTCTAATAAATTTCAGAGGTCGGAGTTAAGGACCAAGGTTACTGTTAGTGTTTAGAGACAATGAGACTTTAACGTTGGTAATTATAATCACACCATAATTAACGAATGATTAGCCAATAAAATAATTCTCATACATTATAATTAGAACACCATATAATTCTCATGGAATAATTCTCATACCCGGTTAATTCACATGGAATAATTTAGATTTGAAAAGATGGGTTAATTCACATATAATTCTCATACATTATAATTAGAATACCATAAATTCTTTCTGTCACCTTATAAATTCTTTCTCTAACCTTATTAATACTAATAAGACATTTCTTTTATTAATACACAGATAAATCATAAAGCAACTAATTAAAATATTGCAATCACAGTGACAGAGAAGTCTAAGAACCATTTTTTGTACAAACTGAAATGAGCTAAAGCTTGCGAAATTTTTTATTGATTAAATAGTATACTTAATGTTACTAAAAGAATAGTAAAAGCTTTCATAGAAAACAATAAATTCTTTCTCTAACCTTATTAATTCATTACTCTGTCAAATTGGTTATATAGTATTCTTAAAGTTAAAATGATATTTTTTATTGATTTAGATTATAACTTTAACGTTGATAATTATAATCACAGATTCACATATAATTATAATACATTATAATTAGAATACCATAAATTCTTTTATCTAACCTTATTAATTCATTTTTCCTTCAAAATTAGAAATCTTTCATATTAAATGTACGAGTGTGTGAATTTTGACAGGTAACATTACCCAAACTTAATGTCAGTACTCAGTGATAACTGATAAGACATTTCTTTTATTAACAATAGCTGTCTACATTGTACAACTGTGATACATCATACATATCTAATACGCAGATAAATCATAAAGCAACTAATTAAAATATTGCAATCACAGTGACAGAGAAGTCTAGGAACCATTTTTTGTACAGATTGAAATGAGCGAAATTTCATTGTTTTATTTTCATAAAATTATAATTACATAAAGATTGTCCAGTTCCACTAATAGAACAAAAAGGAACCTACTATAAACAAAAAAAACAAAAAAATGAGGTATGTTTTTATAAAACAAAAACCACTAGTAGACTAGTAGTCCAGTGGTAGTGTCTACTTCCAGTAAAATAGTAAATACTACAAAAAGAAACATACTATAAACAAGAAAAAACCATAAACTTTTTATCAAAAAAACTAGTAGTAGTCCTCTACTGATTTTGGCCTTCGGCTGCATCTAAGTAGAATTCACGCGAGATGATTATTTGTGCAAATTCATCCAGCCACCTGAATTCCCCCACCTCAGCCTCCTCTTCATCAAGGGAAACCACTTTCGGAGGAAATCCCTAGCAAGCAGGGCCCATTTCCTATGGCATTTCAACTACCCAGCATTGAGGTCCCAACAGAAAAGGTTGCATGGCCACATTCTTGCCTAGGAGGAGAAGCTTGTGTATTTCATTGGCCCAAGGGATCCCCACCCCTATTTTTGTGAACACAACAACACTAATGTTGTCCCCCAGGTACTCTTCTCTAAAAACTCTATTCAGCAGCATTAACATCTCCACCTTCTCTCCTCCGAGGTTGAGAAGTGATGCCAAAAAATGGGACGTAATGACCGTGTTGACCCGGTGCCTATCTTCATTGTTTTGAAACTCTTAGCCCAGCACCATTCTCACAGCCTCTATAATGAAAGGCCCACCCTCCTTACAAATAGATTATAAGGTTTCATCCGTAAAGGAACCCAGAAAGGCCTTCTGGGCCTCCTCAGATGTGCATATAAGCCTAACTGGAGTTTCCATCTAAAACAATAAAACTACAGAAAACTTAAAAACAAATAATTTGCAGACTACAAACCCTAAACAAACCAATTATCTAGCAAACGCCAAAGATGAATCAATGAATAATGAAGATAGATCATTTATCAATAGCCCTTGAATTCTGGATTGTTACTTAGCAATAAATTATTTTGTCTTTAATGGTATTAAATCCATTGTACTTAACATGCCTCTAAATCTTTCATGTAAATCTTTCCCCTAAATGCATGCGTGTGAGAAATTAATATTTTGTCCTTAATCTTTCATATCAGGTAGTAAATATTTCCTATAAAAGCAAAAAATGTCAAATATCAGTTATAGCGTCTATACGAATTTGGAAGTGGTGCGTGTCTACTTTGCATGACAAGTTAAAGAATGTTGCTTCTCACTGACAAGGCATTTATTGCTTACCGATTTAAGAGGTTACAAGTTGCACTATAGTAATAGAACCGTGAATATCGATACCAACACGTGTACACTGTACAATGTAGTCTGCAAACAAGTAACCCTTATTTGATACGTGTCAACATTCCGGTGACTTCCTCCACAACTTTGTTTCCTTCAAGAAATTGGGGCCGAAATTAAACTTCAGCCATTGATCTTGGATCATCAGACGGTATCAAATAATATATTTAACATTATAAAATAATGTATGTATGTTAGTTTAAGGCATTATAACAAAATATTTCCCATCTTTTGAAAATCGCCAACAAAATATATTTTTTTGCCATAATTAACGAACGATTAGCCAATAGAAATATTTTTTTACCCTTCAAAAGAAATTCATTCGCCTCATATATTATTATTTTTTACTTGAAAAGAAAATTATTCGCCTCATATATTATAAACTTTCAATTCAAAATAAAATTATTCGCTAGCAATTTATGAAATTCTCATTCAGTGGGAAATTCATTCACCAATAAAAACTATGAAAAATCATGGATTTGAAAAAAAAAATTGCCTACATTAAAACAAATTCCCCCCTAAAATAATGTATGATTCACCAAGAGTTTACACATTTTCCAAAAAGGGGGTTTCTTAAAGTTATCCCTGCTTGAGAGGATCAATTTTGGCAATTAGCTTGACCTTATGCATCAACATATAATGTCTCAATTTTTGAGATGCAAACACAACTACTAGGCAAGCCCTTTCCATGAATGTGTAGTTAAGTTCGTATTTGATCAATGTCCTACTCAAATAGTAGATAGCTCTTTCCTTTCCTTGTTCATCCTCTTGCGCCAAAAGTACTCCTAGAGATCTTTCGGTAGCAGATATGTATAAAAGCAATGCTTTGCCCTTGATTGGTGGCATTAGGATAGGTGGATTTATCAAATAGGTCTTCAATAATGTGAAAGCTTGATCACATTCAGCATCCCACATGAATATAGTATCCTTATGTAGCAACCTGGTGAAAGAATGACATTTTTCGGCCAATTGGGAAATAAACCTTCTTATGGATTGTATTTTGCCTTGTAAGGACCTCATTTGGCTGATGTTCTTAGGTATCTCCATATCCATTATGGCTTGTAATTTCTCCGGGTCCACTTCAATTCCTTTGGCAAAAACTATATAGCCTAATAACTTTCCAAATTGGACACCAAATGCACATTTCTTTGGGTTTAATATGACTTTGAATTTCTCCAACTGAATGAATATCTTTGTCAAGATTTCAAGGTGATCTTCTCTTTTGTGGGATTTTTCCAATATATCATCCACATAATCCTCTAAAAATGTATGCATCATGTCATGGAAGATAGTTGTCATGGCCCTTTGATATGTGGCTCCGACATTTTTAAGGCCAAAGGGCATGACATTCCAACAAAAGGTGCCCCAAGGGAAAGTAAAGGTAGTCTTCTCCTGGTCTTCAAGTGCAATTTTGATCTAATTATACCTGCTAAAACCATCCATTAGGGAGTACATGGAATGACCCGCTGTCAAGTCAACTAGTGCATCAATGCTTGGAAGTGGGAAGTCATCCTTAGGACAAGCAAGATTTAGGTCTCAAAAATCCATGCATACTCGAATGGATTTGTCATGTTTTGTGATAGGTACAATGTTAGATATCCATTCAACATAAGCTATTGCCCTTATGAATCCCACCTTCAACAATTTTTTTAATTCTGCCTTGACTAAAAGAGCTATGTGTGGGTGTATTTTCCTCAACTTTTGCTTAACGGGCTTAACCCCTGGTCTAACATTCAGATGATGCATTATAAAGTCAGGATCTAAGCCGGGCATGTCGGCATATGACCATGAAAAGTTTACATGTTGTTCTTGGAAAAACTTGATGAAGTCCTCTCTTTCTAGAGGTGTGAGTGATGCTGCCAAGTGTATAAATTTTGGGTCCACTTCCATCCCAATGTTAACCTTTTCTGTCAGCTCTACGAGTATAAATGACCTTTATTCCTCATGGTTCGATAGAGTATCCAATCTCTCTTCCTTTGATGCCACAATTGGGTTTTCACCAAAGGAAACATCTTTTATCTTTATTTTTTGGGGTTCTAATGCTGCCACATAATGGTTTTCAGCACTAGAACTTTTCTTTTTCTTTTTTTTTTTTTCATTTTTTGATTTTGACTAAGAGATTGAACCCCCACTGCTTCTATCATGTTTGGTTCAAATTCATTGGTGAAAGAGGGCTCAACCGTATTAAGGTATTGGTTTGCTGCTTGGTCATTAGGGAAGTAAAGCAAGTCACTTGGCTTGGTTTGGTCCCAATCAATAAGATGGGGATTTATTAAGGATAAGGTTTCATTGGGAAAGTTTTCATCAATTGGGTTTATGGAAATGACTTCATTTGAGGGTTCGTACATTCTATCATTTAGATCTATGACATGCGCTTCCTCAAGATGGTCCATAGAAGAAGGGTCAAAATCCCCTTCACTTGAGTCCTCATCGACTTCTATGGGAAATAGCATGGGAAAAGCCACGAGCAGATTAAAACTAACATTTGAATCTCCCTCCTCTAAAGGCATCCAAAATGTATCTATCCATGGTGGACTTGTATATGCTTGTCCTATGTTAAGACCTTATATATTAGGCTCTTCATTGACTTGAGTTTCTTGCCTTGGGATCTTTGCATAAGTATGTATTGTGACTACTTCTTTATCTTGACACGATTCATCAAATAGGGTGTCCCACTCATAATCTCGGTAGTCATCACTATCTCCATTGGATTCTAAGGCATTTACTTGAGGATAGAAATCTTGCATTGGGCTAGAGCTTTCACCTTTATATTGGTAGCCTACTCTAGATATTTCTTGTTTTTCCCTCTAATTAGGTTCAATGGGTTCTAGTAAACCTCTATTCCTTTAGCCTAAGGATCCTCTTCCCTTGTATCTTCTGCATTATCTCAAACCCTTTCCCATATTGCTCGGTTTGTATATTAACTTGCTGGATTCTTTCCATGGGAGTTTTTGAGGTATCCTCTTCATTGTGATAAAGCCATTGAAGGACTTCATTCTCTTCCTTGTCGAATGCTACTTTGTCACTTTCTCTTATGAAGTAAGAGTTGTATTTATGAGGCAAGTGTTCTTTTGATGGTTTTCCATGCATTCTTGGAGATATGGGCATGTTGAATAGGGAAACAGAGTATTCCCCTACTCCTTTTGAACTAATTTTGCATTGTTTATCAAATGCATCCATCATCTCATCCATTTTCTTGTAATTTTCCTTTTTAGCTTTATCTTTTTCTTCTCTAGTGGGTTTGTAGGGCACTGTCTCTGATTTAGGTGCTTGATTTGAACCCTCATTTGTAATTGGACCCTCATAGCTCATCTTTTCCTTTCCCTTAGTTGATGTCATTGAGCTAGCTTGAGGAGGGTTTTGAGTAGCATTTACTGTTATGATAGGATCATCCATTTTGGTATCTTCAATGGTGGCTCTTTGAATGATTCCTTCCTAGTTATGTGGAATAAATAGCTCATGAAGGGGTTTGAGTGCATTGCAATATTGGAATGGGTTTGAGTCCCCTCCAACCATAGTTTCTTCACCCATGTACATAAATTTGATGCATTGGTGGTACGTAGATGGGACTGCTTGCATCTCGTGGATCCATGGTCTCCCCAACAAAATATTATAAGTTATCTTCATGTCCAAAACTTGACAATTGGTGTCCTTCTTGACAGGTCCCACTTGAATAGGCAATATGATCATGCCTTTAGAGGCCCTTTCAGCTTCATCATAAGCCTTAATGGTGATGTTTTTCATAGGGTCAATGCAAGACTCAAACAACCCTAAGGATTCAATAAGACTTAATGTACAAATGTTAAGGCCAGCTCCTCCATCAATGAGAGCTCTTTTGAATTCATGGCATTCAATCAAAACCTCTATATGAAATGGTAGGTTTTGAGGATGAGTGATAGACATGTCATCTTGGTCGGAGAATGACAAGCAATGAGGTGCTATGAGATGACCTACTATGTTTTGGAACTTCCCCTCTTCTAAGTTAGTAGGAACATTCATCTCTACTAGAGATTTTTCTAAAATTTCCTTATGGTTAGGGGATAGCTTCAATAGCTCCAAGATAGAGATTTGCATTGGAGTCCTTTGCAACTAATCTACCAAGCTATAAGGTTTTGCTGATGTAGAAGATTGCTTGATCATAATGTTGGACTGTGAAGTGTTAATAACTTTAGGAGCAACCCCTTATAGGGTAATCTTCAAAGTCTTCCCTCTTGTAATAACATTTGATGTCTCTTTTTGGGGCTCTTCCTTGATTATTATAGCATTCACAATGTTATCATAAGGTGGCGCAAAGTTAATGTTATTGCTACTTTGTTTCCTGCCATTAGATGACTCCCCTTTGTCATGTTTGTAGAAGAGTTGTTTGAATGTTGTATGGTCTTCATTGCTTTGAGGTCCATCAAAAGTGATCATGCCATTATCGATTAAGTCTTGCACTATATTCTTTAGTTGCAAGCATTCTTTTATTGTGTGCCCCCGAATTCTATGGTACTCACAATGGCTATTGGCACTCTACCAACTAGGCTTATTGTGTGGCTCATAAGGCTGAATGCTAGGTAGAGTAATGATATTATTAGCCATGAGGGTCTTTAATGCCTTTTCGAGGGGTTCACCCAAGGGTGTGAAGTTCCTTTGAGGAGTTGGCACCAAATATTTATCAAATTTATTACTCCTTGAATTATTTCCTTGGTTGCCATTATTAGTGTTGTTGTTGGAAGGTGCATTAGAGGTCTAATTGGTATTATTCACCTAATTAGGTGTCCTTGTAAGAGGAAATGGGACCACCTTCAAGTTTCTAGATTCCACCACCCCATCATTAACGATTCCCTTATTGTTGTTCTTATACCAACTATTACTATTGAACCAATTATTCTTCTGATTGTTGCCATTGTTGGAGTTATTATTGTTGGAGTTGTTCTTATTATATTTATACAATTTTAGTTCTCCACTTTTGACCAACACTTCCTCTATTGTCACTCTATTTTCAATCAGATCTTGGAAGGTCTTGGGACATTGCATTCATAATCGGTAGTTCATCTCATTTCTTAAACTGTTTATGAAGATATCCATCTTCTCTTTTTCAGGCACGCTCCTATGATATCTTACAAAAATTGTCCTCCATCTTTGTAGAAAAGTGAGGAATGCTTCTCCATCCTTTTGTTTAGTGTTGCATAATGTTATCATTGTGACCTCATGCTTGATGTTACATGAGTAATGGGCCACAAATTTTGAAGCTAGCTCTTTGAAGGTCTTAATGCCAGAGGGTAGTTTAGAAAACCACTCCATAGCCATGCCTCCTAAGCTTTGTGGGAATAGTCTCATTAAATAGGTAGTATCATGCATGAACTCTAAGCTCAATGCACAAAATTCCTATAAGTGGTCTTGGGGATCTGGCATTCCTTCATACTTGTCATACTTGGGAAACACTACATTGATTGGGAGTGACACCATGACCAAGCTTTTATCAAACGGGAACGAACACAATGCTTCTATGGAGAAAGGCTTGGGAGCCCCACTTTGCTTAATGGTATCCAATAGCATTTGAAAAATCTTGAACTGCTTGTTCATGATGTCTAAAGGACTCTCTTCAACTTCTGATGGTTTGAGTTGGTTAACATCATAGTCACAAGGAAGCTTGAGACCTTTCTGGGCTAAGTCCATAAAGTAATTTTCTCTATCTCTATCCATTGCCTTCTCCATGAGCTTTCAGAAATAAGGTCATTGGATAGCCTCACTAACCTTTTTGTCTATGGCATCTTCTATCATTGCTTCAGTGTTAGTTCTATTGTGAGTGTTGTCAATCCCTTGGGTATTTTGGTTTGCTCCTCCACTATTGGTGTTATCTTGATTATTCGTATTAATGCCCCCATTGTTTGCATCACCTTGGTTATTGGGGTCGATGCCACTATTTCTTTTATTACCCAAACTACCATAGTACATCATGTTGTCTTCCCCTTCTTGTTTGGGTGATTTTTGGGGTATTCTTGGAGTGGTAGACTCATCTCCTGGGTAAGGGAGTTCTTGACTCAAATAAGTCACGTCTGCTTGCAAGGTTTGTTTGATGTAGTAGGATCTAGTGAAAGTAGGCATGAACATTGGAGAATAAGAGTCAATATTACCCGTGGTCTAATCCTTTGTAAAATTTGCAAAAATGGTGTAGAACAAGATTTTTGACTGGACTAAAGGTTGGAAAAGTAAGAACATGGAAAAGGGTAATCAAATATATACTCAAAAAATTTTGACCCCCCCTGCAAATACTCTCTATTTTCCCTTTTAGATTTCTGGGCATCACTGAACTGAGTGTAGGCGTGACTGAATTTTGCATACACGTGAACTGGTATATTGGTAGGTGACACTCTGCAGGGATGTAGGTGGCACTTTCCTATTAATAGGCGATTTTCTAGTTTTATCAGGCATGATTCAATATGTTCTAGGTGTGACTTTCCTGTTGATACGCGTTTTCTGACCAGGTTGTAAGATTTTGAATTTTTTAAATGTTTAAGATTAGGTCTT
This sequence comes from Chamaecyparis obtusa, assembly GCA_027943335.1. Taxonomy (NCBI): domain Eukaryota; kingdom Viridiplantae; phylum Streptophyta; class Pinopsida; order Cupressales; family Cupressaceae; genus Chamaecyparis; species Chamaecyparis obtusa. Next base: position 1,059,068 of record BSBK01006996.1, read on the forward strand.
TTAAAATTTCTTTTTTTGAAAATAAAAAAAAATCACAACACACACATCAATTTGTCATCATGTCCCTAAAACACTCTAGTGTGTATATTCTCAAACATTTTTCACAAGTATAACGCAAGAAAGAATTCCAAACAGCCTACCTAAAGTTAATTTTGGCTTGTAAACATGGCTCTAAAAGGTGGCCTTGCTATTTTATCTAGGATTTATTGTGGATTCCATTCAAAATGGATTTCAATCTCTCATCCCCCAAGTATGTTAAGGGGCTTCTCACATGCACCAAGGTACGATTTTGTGCAATCTGTGAGGACTACTAGAGGAAGTTTGAGAAATTTAATCCCTTTGTCATGCACCCCATTAAGGATACATGTGTTTCATTTTATAGTGGGTTGGATCCCCATGGAAAAAGTTAGTGTATCCCACTTTGGGCTATCCCTCTCACCAGCCTCGTTATCCCTCTCACCGGCCTTGTTAAGGCAAACTCGGGAGGCAAGCCCACTATTGCTCTAGCATGTATATAGAAAGCAAGAAATGAACTTAGGTTGACAAGTTTTGGAATTTGATTCACTTAAAAAGTGAAGAGCATATCCCTATTGTCTTTCTTTGTTCCAAGCACTCAAACACAAATTGGTTCTTTCCCAATCTCTTGACAAGGAGATTCTTAAAATTGAAGTGTTTGGTTCATTTCCCATTTTAATTAAGCTATGTTCAAAAGTAATGTCACAATTTAATCAAGTGCAAGCTTGAATAGAAGAATACCTTTCCTTTGTAGCTAGCCTAAGCTAGGGGCATTTTTGAAAGGTTTTTTCATTGTTTTTCCACTCACCTTAGCAACAACATCCTCCAAATGTGCTTGTCCACTAGCAAGTTAGTCAACACTAACAAACACTATGAGGGGAAACCAAAATTGAAAAGTGAAGAAGCAATATTTATGTATGAATTTTATAGAGTTTATTTGTAAATTTCCAAAGAAAATTTGATCTAAGGACTAAAAATCCAATTTAGAGAAATAAACTTTGCTTTGTATGCTTCAACAATTTTAAGATAATGTTGGAATACCTGGTTATCCTCATCTTGTGTAGTCTCAAGGATAGCTTTGATGTGTGCTATGTTTTCTTTCTTAATCTTCCTTGCTAGGGCCTTTCCTTCTTGGTTGAATCTGCTTTCAGGCTTCTGCACCTTTCTATGGTTACTCATTTAATGTCAAATCATGCAAATAAAATGTTAGATGAATGATTTAATCAATTTAACAACAAACAAAGACAATAGTTAACAGGCAACATTTTCTAGCTAATAAGCATGAATAAATTGCTAGCAAGCGTAACTTCAATGATAGCAAGTGACACTTTACAGTGACACAAGTGACACTTAAAATTCCATAGGCATGAGTAATTTATTACAACACGTGAACATAACTAAAAATTGCAGAAAATGATTTATGCTAAGTGACAATTTAATAACAAAAAGCGTGAATTGACAAATTATAAGCGTGACTGTTATTGAAAATGGTGAAGCAAAGCTTGAACTTAAATGACAAAAAAGTTTTAAAATGTGATACTTCCCGAGTCACAGGCATGAATTTAGCACCAAAGGCTGAAGGCATTAATCTCATAGGCGTGAGCAAATGATCTGTAGGTGAGTGCAAAGTTCTAAAAACCATGTATAATTTGCATGTCAGGTGTGAATCTTCAGATAACTGGCATCAGGATAGAGATTGTAGGCGGTAGTAAAATGTCTGCAGGCATGAACAGATCTCCCGTAAGCGTGGCTTCACCAGTTTCCTACAAAAATATTCACAGAAAATAGAAAATACAAGCATGCAAATTATGATGAAAATGATAAAATGAGGCTTAGAGCCTCATGGTGGGTCCCATTTGTGTGATGATGAATATCACCTTCATGAAATTAAGATCTAATAACAACAATTGAAAGTAAATACAATGCAAATCTAATTAAAATTGAAACTAAGATCTATAGCATCTCATGGCTCTCTAGAAAGAGGTGGTAAGTGAAGCTCTCAGCTCAAATTTCCACTAGTGACACTGCTAAAATGAGAATGTATGCTACTATGCTTCTACAATGATAGTTCTAGCTCAAATTGACAAAATTATAATGTTAATTTCTCTAAATGCTCTTAATTGCTCTTAGAATTCTCTCAATTGCCTATAGTAACAATGCTTTGCAAATGAAGTTCTAAGATATCAATTGCTCTCAAAATGCTTCATATTTATAATAAATTCCCAAGGGTAGGGGGTAGAGTGAAGTAATCATGATTTACCTTAGGTTGAGTCAAATACTTTGCTTTGTTCATAAATGGGGGGACAATTTAAAGGTTTGTCTCAAAGCTTTGGACAAAAGGACAAGATTGAGTGGTTGAGATTGAAACTTTAGAGTGAGTGATTGAGATTCATCCTTTTGAGTGATTTATGTCTTTTTGTCCTCAATTTTCATTGGTTGCTCAAATTTGTTGAAAGAAATTAGGAATTATTAAATTCAATTAATTAATTAAATTTAGCCATGTAAGGATAATAGGTTCATTTTGATGTTTGATTTAAACAACTATACACATAATTGATTAAAATCAATTATGTATTGCTTTTGGCCCCTTTAAGCTTTGATTTAATTATTTAACCTCATTATTTGATTTTTCCTTTTCTTTAATTGATTTTGTCTAACTTTATTTAATTATGTCCATTTTAATTGATTTGATCCCTTTTTGACTGAATTAATGCATTTTGAGCCATTTTATTGATTTTTGCAATTTAAAAGCACTTGTCCAATTTTGCGTGTCTACACCCATTTCTTGGGAGTTTTAGATGACAGCCAGGTGGACTCACATGAGTATGAGTGGGATGTCCTATCTGATGCTACCATGGACATAGAAGTGGATGTAATACACAAATTTGCACCTAGAGTCTTAACTGAAGAAGGAGAAAGTTCAAATGTTAGATCACTAGAGTTAAATTTGCATAACACTAATGTGAACTCTAATAATAACGAACATGAGTCTAATGATCCTAACATCTATTTAGAAGAAAACTTAATAGATGACATCTTGCAAGTTAATAACATTGATAATAATGTGGTGTTGTCTCTTGAACCTACTGAATCTTTATCCTTGGAATACCCTGACTTGATAGACTGGGATGAACCTACAAACATAAGCCTATTATCTTTTGACAATGGATATGCCATAGCCTGTTATCTTAATTCTTGTGAACCCTTCCTTTCTTCCACCAGTGTAAGGAGAAAAATCATGACTAAGGAGGATATCAAGTTTCTCAGTCTCAAAAAGAAAAACAAAAAGAATAAGAGGTCTGATGGTGAAAACCACCTAGTGGCAGTATCATATCCTAAAAGAGAAAAAGAAAAAGATGTATCCGATGGTGAAAACCTCCTTGAGGTGCTAAAGGATGGGATTCTTGATATCCTCCCATATCACTTTCAAGAAAGATCATCAATTTTGATTGAACCTACATGACCCATTAATTTGGGAACAACATAAGCTCCTCAGATAGTTCACATTGCTCAGTCATTGACAAAAGATGCAAAGATCCAATTCACCAATTTCTTCCAAGAAAAGAATATCAAATTTTCTTGGTCTTACTTAGACATGCCTGGATTGGACACAGACTTGATCATGCACCATTTGTCTATTTCACCAAATGTAAAACCAGTGAAGCAAAAACTCAAAAAGATGAATCCACATGTGGCACTGCTAGTGAAAGTAGAATTGGAAAAACTATTGAAGGTTGGATTCATTAGGGCTATTGATTATGCAGAGTGGATCTCCAACATCGTTCCTATTTCTAAATAAAATAAGTCCATTAGAGTTTGCACAGACTTTAGAGATCTCAACAAGGCTTTCCCTAAAGATGATTTTACACTTCCAAACATTGATATGATTGTGGACTTAATAACAGGCTATGAAATGTATTCATTAATGGATGGATTTTCAAGATATAATCAAATCAAAATTGCTCCTGAGGATCAAGAGAAAAAATCATTCACGTGTGCTTGGGGGACCTATTGCTAGAATGTAATGCAATTCAGTCTAAAGAACATAGGTGCAACTTACCAAAGAGAAATGACCACTATATTCCATGATATGATGCATAAGAACATGGAAGACTACATAGATGACACCTTGGCTAAGTCAAAGATAAGGGCTACACACATAAAAGACCTAAGGAAGATCTTTGACAAAATGGAATAGTTCTAGTTAAGACTTAATCCTAAAAAGTGCACATTTGGCGTGTCATCTGGAAAACTATTAGGGTTCATACTCTCAGCAAAGGGAATTGAAGTAGATCCAACAAAAGTAAAAGCTATTCTAGAGATGCAACCCTCAAGGAATATCAGTCAAATGAGAACACTTCAAGGCAAGCTATAGTCCATAAGACGATTCATCTCTCAACTGGCGGACAAAGCACAACCTTTCACCAAGTTGATGCATAAGGGAACCACTTTCACATGGGATGAGAAATGTGAGGAAAACTTTTTACAAGTCAAGAAATATCTGATGAATCCTCCTATTCTAATAGCACAAATTTATGGGAAATCTCTATTTCTCTACATCTCAGCTACAGATACATCATTAGGTGTCTTACTCACACAAGAAGATGAAGCAAAGAAAGAAAGAGCCATATATTACATCAGTAGAATATTGGTGACATTTGAGCTGAACTATCCAATGATTGAAAAGGCATGCTTAGCAGTGGTGTTTGCATCTCAAAAACTTAGACACTACATGTTAGCACACAAGGTGAAGCTGGTAGCCAAAATTGATCCACTTAAGTACTTATTGAACAAAGCAATGCTAACAAGAAGATTAGCTAAGTGGGTCTTGATCTTGAGTGAATTTGACATTGAGTATGTGGAAAAAAAAGCTATTAAGGGACAAGTGATTTTTGATCAACTTGCAGACACTCCATTGATTGATAACAAGTCCTTACTTATGGAGTTCCCGAATGAATCTATCATGCACTTAATAGAACACCCATGGAAAATGTATTTTGATAGCTCCTTCACACAACAGGGATCAGGAGCTGGGTGCCTATTCATCTCACCACAAGGATATAAGATTCCAAAAGCTTACAAAATGATTTTTCCATGCACCAACAATATAGCAGAGTATGAAGCTCTTGTGAATGTGCTTAAGCTGGCAATAGAATAGAAATTTTTTGAGTTACACATCTATGGAGACTCACAACTCATTATCAATCAAGTCAATGGTGATTATCAGACGAAGCATGAAAAATTAATGCCCTATAAAACAATGGTGGATGACTTGAAAAAGTACCTCATCTTCATTACATTTCAAAAAGTCCCAAGATCAAAGAATAGAGTAGCTGATATGATGGCTACTTTAGCATCCATGTTACAATTGGATCAACACCAATTTCACTATGACTTCCTGGTGGAAGAACTCCCTTTCCCAACTTATGACTCTCCTGAATCCCAAATTGTTTGTGCCCTCAAAACCCAAGTGTTATCCAGATATGCCCATATCTATTCCTATCTTAAAGACCAAACAATTCTCGAAGGCTATTCTAGAAATGAAAAGAGATCCCTCATAAGAGTGGCATCACATTACGTAATCATTGCTAATGACTTGTTTAGACGTAGTCTAGGTGGCACACTTCTTAGGTGTTTAGAACATGAAGAGTCTAATCATTTATTAAAAGAAGTTCATGAAGGTGTGTGTGGATCGCACTCAAATGGTTTTTCATTAGCTAAGAAACTCTTAAGGGTCGGATATTATTAGCCCACTATGGAGAAATACGCCATCCACTTTGCAAAAACTTGTAAGAAATGCCATATCCATAGCAACCTGATACATGCACCAGCTAGAGAGTCGATTCCCTTCATAACACATTGGCCATTTTAGCAGTGGGCCTTTGATTTGGTTGGTCAGATTTACCCAAATTCATCTAATGGCATAAATACATCATCACTGTAATCAAGTATTTTATGAAATGGATGGAAGTTGTCCCACTATCCAATGCAATAGGAAAACAAATCTCAATGTTCATCTTGAATTACATCATCTGTCGTTATGGCATACCCTCGTTGATTGTGACTGACAATGGGGGTCAATTCAAAAATAAAGACATAGATGAGTTGTGTCTTCAATTCAAAATCACTCAGCACTGTTCCTCGATCTATTACCCTCAAGGTAACGGACAGGCTGAAGTATCAAACAAGAACATTCTGAAAATCTTGCATAGGACAATAAACAAATCAGGAAGGGATTGACATTTGAAAATCAATCCAACATTATGGGCTTACAGAACGAGTATAAGAACACCAACTAACGCAACTCCTGTTGCACTAGTTTATGGATCAAAGGCATTATTACCAGTTGAGGTAGAGATTCCATCACTGAGGGTATCATTGAAACACCTAGTCACTGATGAGGACTATAGAATCTCTAAACTGCAAGAACTTGAATTGCTAGATGAGTGCAAGCAACAGGCATTTGATCATCTCAAAGCTTACCAAAAGAGAATGTCAAGAGGATACAACAAGAAGGTAAAACCAAGAAGTTTTCAGATAGGAGATCTAGTCCTAAGAGAAAATCCTAAGAACCAACAAAATCACGAACAAAAGGGGAAGTCTGAACGCAACTAGTTGGGTCCCTTTGTCATTACAAAAACATTTGTATCAAGAGCCTATCAATTGGCTATGCCTAAAGGAGATGTTTTACTAGATCTAATCAACACTCTACATCTGAAAAGGTTTTATGCCTGACATTCTGGAGGTAGCTCCTGTCCAGTGAAAAGAGTCCTAAAAAAAGTTCAAAAACAACAAATATGGGTCCTTAAAAAAATTAAAAAAACAATGGAAAAAGTCCTAAAAAAATGACCATCTCGGTGAAAACCTAGCAAATAGGCACCTTGGTGAGTCCAAAAAAAATCAGAAAAGAGAAAAATACAAAAAAAAATAGAAAATCAAAACGAACAAAAAAATTGGAAAATATAAAAAGTGTCTTGGTGAAAACCTGGTAAACGTGTGCCATGATAGAAAAAATAGAATAAAACTATGGCCAAGTAGTGAAAACCTAGTAAACAGGTGCTACTTGTAATCAACACTCTATCTATCAAGACAATGCTTGCACATTGGGCCTCTGTAAATATCAGTTTGTATATATCTTCCAGTCACTTTCGTGATGCGCCAAATCCTGAGAGAACTATCCAAAGATGTGTCTTCCTAAGTTTGGAATCCGTCCAAATTAGGGTCCTAGGTAAACCATTTTCCCTAAGGGGCATTTGATCAAAATCACATTTGTTGATAGGATGATGAGTCCGCAATTGACAATAAACTGTGAACAATAGTATTTTTCAATACCATGCTCGTCTGCAATTGACAATAAACTATGAACAACGGTGTTTTTAAACACTAACCACTGGATCTAAAATGTGTTTCTCAACACAACGTCATGATGAAAAGAGTGTTTCTAAACACTAAAATAGGTGAGACACTTATGGATGAGGAAATGAATCTTTGATTGGTAATAATTTTATGCATGTGTTTGCAAGATTAATCAAAAGTGTTTTTAAACACTATAATCATAACTGTCTATTTCTTTTATGCAAATACAATGATCATGCTCAAGGATAATGAATTTTTCTTATAATCAATTTCTGATTGTTATGTTTCCTTGAGTGACTCGATGATGTCTCTGGACTAGAGAAACAAGGATTGGGGGCATGATTTTTTCTTTGTCTTTTGTTTGTGGTGATAAATCCAATGATCTAAGGTAATCATGGGGGACGGGTGTCTACTATAAGTCCCTCCATCATGATTGGAATGCCATGTATACCTCGACCTGTTTCCTATGAAAACCTTAGTGAGGTTGGATCTATTTCCTTTCCTGTTTAAAACTAACAAAGATGAATTACTTCCTAGTAAAGTGCATGGTAAATCAGATTATACCCTAGGATATGAACACAAAATGAAATATCATTGCGGGTATACATTTACACATCATGCACTAGAAAAGAAGTGGTTTATATCAAACAGGAAGAAACTGACAAAACATTCTAGCTATGTGGTTACATGTTTAGGTTATCTTTCAACATGGTGAATAAAAAGGATGTATTCATATTTCCAAGATTGCTAAATCTATCAGTGAAAATTGTACTATCCTAATGAGGTCCCGCTAACAAAGGCTCTATGATGAAAAAAAACCCGCTTTGAATAAACAGTGACTGTCCTAGGTGTCTTAGTCTAGGTGCATTTCATTTTAATTGCATTAGAGTTCATTTTAGTTGCATATCATATTAAGTTGCATTAGGTTTATTTAGATGCATTTCATTGTCTTTAGTTACATTGAAGTTCATTTTAAATTGCATTCATTTTAATATAGTTGCATTCATTTTAATTTTGCATAAGCATGAATGTGTGGATTCAACTATCTGAAGCATTGATATAAGCTAAAAATCTATCTAAAACATTTTGATGTGAGCTGAAAATTCTAAAAGCATTAACCATTTGACATGTGTGACCAAGTACATCATGAAATCATAAAAGAACTAAAACTAAAATGAATGAGTATAAATCACTGATATTCATTTGCATTCATAAATCCATTTCATATCATAAAACCCTTTGCATTATGCATCCATATTCATCCATACATACATAAAAATGAGATGTCCATACATCGCATCACAATACATCTCATACATCCATGCATTCATAAAAGCTTTGAAAAGACAAAAACATGAACATATATCAATGAAATATATAATGACATCATTCTATCATCACCTAATATAATATTGGCCAAGTATGACAATAGCATCAATATCCAAAGCATAAGACAAATATTAGACATACACATGTGTAGAAATTGAAAACATCACATGGAGCAACAACAATATCAGATGAAATGTCCATATTAGAATCAGCAAGAGCATCAATATATCATCATAACAGAATATCAAAAATATCCATAACAGAGTATCAAGAATGTATATCAGAAAGAATCAAAGTGTCAACATTAGAATATCAAAACATCAGTGGATCAGAGTATCAACATATCAGCATATGAAACAATGTATCAACAAGTATAAAGTCCATCAGACATGAGCAAGTACATCGATAAAAAATGGTACAATTACAAGATATCTAATAAAGTACAATATGTCTAGAGATACAAATATGAATAAACATAGAGGTCTACACCTCACTGGCCCCCTTGTCCTCTACTGGAGGATTGGGAGGGGGTGCATCTGCTCTGCTAGGTGGTGGTGGAGGAGGCATGGCTCCCTCAGACTATTGTGCTATAACTAAATAAAGAGGAGCTCTTTGGGTGATAGGAACCACAACACAATACAACATGAAATAATAGGTGGCCCTCTATCCCTAGTGGGTGGCAATGTGCACATATCTATCTCTCTCAGCTCTCAGCTGGGCAAGCTGTGTATTTGCATGTTCCCTCAGTTGTGCTATTTGTGTCTCGCTAGTTGTCCTTAATTGTGCTAATTGGGCATCTCTATCTACTCTCAGCTACGCCATTTGTGTGTCCCTCTCTACCCTCAAAAGCACCAACTGTGCATCCTACTCTGATAACTGGGCTTGGAGGGTTGCCAGCTCTAATCTCAATGCAACTCTCTCTTGCACACACTATGATAATCTATCTTCATCACCACCCGTAGGTGGGTCTTGAGGTGTCTATTGCTACTGCTGCTGATCCTAGTCTCCTCCCCTTGTAGCTCTCTAGGTGTGCTCATCTCTGTGCAACAAAGGCCCTGTATCCCTCCGAGGAGGAGTAACCCGCGCTCTCCACTATCTATGCTGACTAGACTCCCCCCGGAGGCCCACCGTCTACTGCTCTCTACTACACCACCACCACCACCCCTGTCATATCCTCCATCTCCATCTCCTCTACCTCCACAGGGTCCATCTCGCCATCTCCCCCTATCAATACCTCGTGCAGCTCGGCCCTGACCACCAACATCATCCTCAAGGTCATAATCAAGTGCGTCCTCAATACATGGAATGGCCTCCTCTAGAGAAATGAATTTAGGATATGGGTGTCTGAGATAATGAGCATGATACTCATTTGTTACTCTTGCATCATGAGCATCTGCCTGATAATCCTAGTCAACATGAGACATATGAGAGATCTTATGAACGGTTGTCTCAAAAACCAATCGAGCTCCCCATTGGGCCTCCTCACTCCTGATACAAGCATATAAGCATGTCTCCTAGGACATGCCCTATACTCATCCATACTTTTGGCATACCCAAGTAATTAGAAACCACTCAACAATATATCTAGTGCGGCCGACGAGGTACCTACTCTGGAAGAAACAAGGCATCTGCCTACCATCTGATAGCCATGCCTCATAGTCTAGATAGAGGTGCCATACAACATTAGTGACATCATCTAAAATATGATGCCAATACTCCAACTTGCCCAGGTGGAGCTCCTAAATGAGACCAAAGTACATGAATATGTAAGGCAGCCCAACATCGTAGTGCCTATCCATTATGGGACATGTGACAGGGATATGCTCCCATGCCCAGATCTGTAAAACTACACTCCCCATAGTCATGGACCATTAGTGCTGATAAATGATCTCATGAAGCTCATGATACATGTAAGCCAGAATGCAACTGCCCCATGCATATCTCCCAGGAGCTTGGATCATCTGACTGATCACTCTCGACTAGCCGCACATAAAGCCATGCTGACCCCTATCAGGCATCAATAGACCAACTATCAAACTAGCTAAATATATAGGAAGAGGGGCATAGTTGGCAACCATGTGGTCCCAACTCATATATTATCCTCTGATGGTGTCATCCTAAAATAATCTACAGGCATCTACGATTGCTATCGGCCCAGATACCTCATACTCTATGCGGGTACCCATCACATATACATGCAAGATCTACCACATGTTCTTCGGTGTAACGGTCATCTCACCGGTGGGTAAATGAAAAGTATTATGCTCAGAGTGCCATCACTTTGCCAATGTTGTAAGAAGGCCACGATTCACCCGGATGTCGGGTAAATGCACCAAGCTCCAGAGTCTGCACCATAGAACTACATGTTGATCTGCTTGACTCAACTGATCATGCAGAGCTAATACCTAAACTGGCTTGGGGGATCTAAAAGAGACTACATCAAAATCAATCTGCACACTAGAAAATAAGGGCACTATGTTAGCATTAGACAACAAAAATTGGCTGGAAAATTGCTCAAAGTTTAGAAAAACAAGTACACTTGGATCAAAAAGTTAGAAAAACCAAAAGCGATCTAGGAATCCTAGATGTGGATTGGGATTCTAGGATGCGACCCTAAAACTGTATGCAATCCAAGAAATCCTGAATACGAATCAAGAAATCCGATATGCTGAATGCGACCCTGTAACTAAAAAGGGACAAAAAGTTTAAATTTTACTTGAATATTACTAGATGCGACCCATTGGGGTGTGATTCCGAAAATCCCATATGCAATCTGGGATGTAGGATGCGACACGGGTTTGACCGAACATGATCTCGCATCTAGGATGTGATTGAAAATTGAAACGGCTATATAATGCCTAAAAATGCATGAAATTAAAAAATTTCAAATTGATAGGATTCATTAACGAGTACTCACAGGTGGTGCATAATGTTGTGGTCAGTCGTGTCACCTGGCCATCTTGAATCGATGCTTCTCCACTGGGAACACCATTGTCGCTTAAAGCTTGGTAAAAATTCAAAGGGTAAAAGTGAAAATGAATAGTAAAAATGGTCTTTTTGACCTCTTTAAGCCTCCTGGGAGCTCTGAAACCCTAAGGGACAATTAATGCTAAGACATAATCGAGGCTTTAATATTGGGACTAAAATTAAAATAGGTGATTTATACCACTCAAAGGTAGTAAAAATAGAATTCCAAAGCAAAGTCAACTTTCAGAGTGTAGAAGTCAAACATGGTCAAATTGTAGCCAAATAGGGGTAAATTGAGCAGAAAAGATACTGTGAGCAAGGCAAATCAATACATCAATAATTTTCAGCTAAATTAATGGTTAACAAAAGTCAAACTTTAGTCAAACACATTCAATCAAAGTTGAGTAGAGTGCAATTAATGCACAAAAAGCTTGTCAGAAGCTACAGAAAGTGATTTTCTCACTAAAGCAACATATTTGTATGACAAGATATTGCTTCAACATCAGTCAAACTTGGTCAACTATCTTCAATTCTTTATCAAACTTGGTCAAACAGTGCTTCTGGGGCACTAAAATCAATTTAAATGGATTGAAAACACTTTCAAATGAATCTACGCTTGATACTTATTCATTCTAATCATGATGATTCTTCATAAATGCTTGAAACTAATGATTTTATTCATATTCATTCTGATTTCGGTCCCTAGGGGGCATAATAATACCATTCTTTGAATCAAATTCTTCAACACTAGGGGCATGACAGTTTCCTTCAATCAAGTTGAGGCTATTAATCTTTATGACATTAATCAATTTCATCACTTCAAATCAAATTGGTTACTTGTCATCATGATCAAATTCAACTAAAAATTATTTTCAATCAAAATCTCCTATCAGTTTTCATTCAATCAAGCTCAGAATCAATAGTGTCAATTCTTGTTCAATCAAGTTCAAAATTGATAGTTTCTAATCAAGTAGCATTTCATCTGATCAAGCTCGAAATTCTCAAATTCAAAGTAGTTCTCGTTACTGCTCTCTAAATCTCCTTAAAATCAGAGCGGCCCTCACTGCTCTCCAAATCACTTGAATTCAGAGTAGTTCTCATTGCTCTCTAAATCTCCTTAAAATCAGGGTAGTCCTCACTGCTCTCTAAATCACTTGAGTTCAGAGTAGTTCTCACTGCTCTCTAAATCTCCTAGATCATGCTTTGAATCAGATTTTCTTTGAATCCCTGTGCTGTTTGCAAAGCAATTCAAAGAGGGGTAAAAGTAATCACCTAAAATCGGGCTAATAAAACCTAAGGCCCTATTTGCCCTTAATTCAACATATAACCTTGATTATGTTAATTCGATTCCCGATCATTAGCATAAAAAATTCAGTAGAATCAATCAAATCCTAAATAAAGCATTTATCACCAAGGTTTCAAGTCAAATAACTCTAGGCCTATTTGATTAATTCAATCCCACCAAATGCATGGCTAGAGTTATTAATTAAAAAAAGTCATAAATACCTCTTAAGTTAAACAAACACAACAAGTACACCTTAATCATTAAGAGCCTCTCACATGGATCAAGGATAAAGCATGAGTGCATCTCAACCACTCCTCATAGATGCATCTCAACCTTTCAATTCTTTCCACAATCTATAAAATAGGATTTTCAAAGGCTCTTTCTCTCTCCTTGATGTTAGAATTTTGGCTCTAGCTTATTGATATTGTGAACTCTTGAGCCTTCTTAATATTTGGATTGAGAACTCTCATCTTAATTTCTTGAAGATCGAAACTTATCTTGGAGGTGGAGGCTTCATAATCTTTGGATTGTGAACCCTCTTGCTAATGTTTTCACTCTTAATGCTTTGAATTTGATAGTTATTCTCATGTTTTCATGCTTAATTTCATGTTTTAGCTAATTAGGAAATCTCTCAATTGTGTTATTTGGTAAAGAATTTGTGTTTCATGCTCAATTGAGAAGTATTTTCTAGATCTAGCTAATTTCATACATATTGCACTTGAATCTCTCATTTTAGTGTCACATTGTCACTGTTTAAGGGTCAAATCTGAGTGCTAACAACCCTTATTTCACGCTTGCACTAACTAGCGAGCAATAGGATGACTTCACTTGCTAGTTTCTTGAATTTTCTTGATTAATCCTTCTAACAAGTGATATAATGTCTTATTGAAGTGTGGTGTTGCAGGTCACAAACTCACACACATAGTATATATCTACCTTATCTGAGTGTGTACCCAACATAGGTACTTTTCCAAGTTGTCACCAAACTTCCATGGCTCCTTGCATGGATTAATTTCCCAATCTTATCATTTTCTTGACCCTTTACTACAACCACAATCTTCATCATATGTTTTCCATGCTTTGGCAAAATGAACTCATAATGTTGTTGCTCCTTAGACCTCTGGTCCAACCATATATTTTAAAGTGGCTTCATTTGAACATCAAGTATCTCTAAGTGACATACCTATAAGGTTACCCATGCATCCTTCATGCTTACCATCTTTAAGGCCTCTTCATGGCCCACCAAAATAATCAGAGTCTCTTCTCTTGAGACCACATCAGAGATTACAATCTGATCACCTTCCTCTATATGCCATCCTTCTTGGAAAAACAAATCATCCTCCATCTTTGATTCAGCATGTAGAGCTTCTGTAAAATTAGGTTCCTCGTGTTTTTTACCATCCATTTGAGATGCAACATTTTTTTATATATCCTTTGATAAATTTGTACTTTTGATATACCCTTATATAATAGTTGAATATATCCTTTGATAAATATGCACTTTTCAATACACTGTTATTGCTTGTTCTTGGCATGCTTTTAATTGACACTTCTTGCTATTTTATAAAGTGATCATTTGGATGAATACTATCGGTAGCATCACTTATCATCCTATATCATTTCTACAATTCAACTTCCTATCTTACTTTGGACTGTCATTACAAGATTTCTACATACCTTCAACTTTTGAGAATACAATATTCTGATATACTATGGGATGATTCACCCATGAAATCATTTATGCTTGAAAAACTTGCAACTATTCTTGCATGGGTTTAAGCATCCCAAAATCTATGAGAATACTCAATAGCAAATGGAACAAACTGGTTAAAATAAAAAATACTTTATGAGGCAGTGGGTATAGTCTTTTATCTTTTATGTGGATTTAAGGCAGCAATAAATAGTATGTATGTAGTGGTAAATACTCATGGGTAATCTGTATGAAGTATTTGAGGGATTAGTACAGGACAACATTAGAGAATAACTTGAAGTTTGAGCATTCCCCTTGCATTATTTGAAACTTGCCACATTATTTGTAAGTATTAGTAAATGAAAAAAACTATCAAAATATTTATAAATTGCAAACAATTTTGTTTTGATGAAACAATACAAGAAAAATTCATGATACCAAGAAAAAATGTAGGGCTTTGAGTTCAATAGACCGCTCATAGAAGATGACAGGAGAATTGGCTTCCAGCAAGGCTATAGAGCCATGGCTAAATGACTACAAGAATTGAGTACACGAGGTTCTACTGATGGATCCATTGTAGAGGTAATTAATGTTGCATGCTGATGAATGTTAATGAATGTTATGTGTTAATGAATTAATGTTAGATGTTAACAAGGAATGTCAAGTGATGTTAGGGGGAGGGGCCATATGAGCTTCCACCTTCATGTGGTTGGCCCTGTTAAGTATAGAATATTAAATTGTTCTTGAAAAAAAACAAAGCTCAATAAGATAATAGACTTTTCTCAATAATGAAATTAGTCACTCCAATCCTTGATCACTTATTATCAGTAGGGATCAATGGAACAAAAGCCTAATGCCTCCTTATGATTGCACCTTGGTGTAGAGGGATAGTGGACCCACACCTCTACAGTCTGACCAAAAGGATCACTTCTAGAATCTATACCCTAAGTCCTTTCCTTAAGACCTATCAATAGTCAAAACTCCTCCTAGGATCCACTATTCTCCACACGTCAATATCCTTTCAAAATATGATCGCTAGATTATCTACTACCCCTTCTAGAGCTTCTTGAAATTTTCCTCCAGTCATGAAATGCTTACATCGTGGTCACCAACAATTTTTAGGGAAGCTTCAAAATCCTTCTTGATGTTGTTCAACTTGTTCTCCAACTCTTGATTGCATTCTTGTAGCTTTTCAATTTGAATCACATAAAGAGGAACATTATTCTCTAATTTCTCCCAATTCTCAAGTTCACCTCATTGTTGGTCCTATATGTACTATGAATTGAAGATCCAATTCCACTTGTCAAATTACCTTAGATTATTGTGTAATGTCTTTTTGTAAATAAGATATCATTCTTGATACTCAAATTTTGTTCCAAACTAGTGCATTTTTTATTTCATAAAGCTAGCTCCTTGTTTGCACCATTTAAGGCCTTGTCAATGTCTTCCATCTTTCTATGAGTTTCTCATAATGCTTATTGAAAGAAATGCTCTATATTTATTTATCTGACTACTCCATAACTATGATCTATAAAGTTTTGCATATGTATTTATTGATGGTCTTGTGCTTTTAATTGAAACTTCTTGATGTTTTATAAAGTGATCATTTGGATGAATACTATTGGTAGCATCACTTATCATCATGTATCAGTTATATAATGCAACTGCCTATCTTAATCTTGAATGTTAAAACTCTAGAGTGTCATTACAGGATTGCCGCATACCTTTAGCATTTGAGAACATAGTGTTCTCATATATTGTGGGCCACTTTACCCATGCAATCATTTATGTTTGAAAAACTTGAAACTATGCTTACATGGGTATAAGCATCCCACAAGCTATGAGAATACTCATACTCAACTGCAAATGGAGACTAATAGAAAATGATGAAGATCCGTATGTGCATTCCATTAGTGTAGGTATTCATTTTCCATTAATTTTTATAATGTAATTATTAATACAATTAAACATCTTCTATATATGATAGTCATGACTTTATATAATCTTTAAAGTTTTGTTTGATGTTGTCCTATTGAATCTTCATAGATTGATGCTTGAATAAAAGCCTCCAAGCTCAAATATTTCATGTCAATGTTTCCTAAATATCCGATCAATGTAATTTTTACCCTGGATTTATTTCTTTGGATCATTAGATCTAATCAGTATAACCAATAAAGGTTGTCAATATTCTATACTTTTTTATTCGAGCTAGTTGTATTGACACCTCTTTTATGATGAAAGTAACTCTCTTGCATAAATAAGTTATAACCATATACATAGTTTGTTGTTCTTAATTTGGTATTATGTTTCTCCTTAAATACTTAAAATCATTTTACCCTAATAAATTTATATAGTCACTATACCTATCACAACTTATAACCTTGGAACCTTCTCCTCATCCAAGAAAACTTGATCACTACACCTGTAGCTATATATCCGCATCTACACCATTTTCTCATACTTTTCATTGTCTATGTAGTTACGTTGTTAGCTCATTTTATCTTATATCATTATAACCCTACATGAGGACTTGCATTAAATGCACCTTGGAAATCTACTTCAATTGTATATACCAATGCATATTTTATTTTCTTTCATTATTGTAGAACTGTCAATGCAACATTACATTGTATATGATCTCTTATCTTCTCTTTGACTATCATAGAAATATCATGGATGATGTTTTACTTGTAATTTTCTAAAATAAAATGTATATATGGTTCTTATCCCATAGAAAATACTCTTGATATAGTAAATTGTAGCACATATCAAATTTTATAATAGTGGATGTATAATGATATTTTTATGATGCTCCCTAATTTGTTTGTGATCCATGACTACTCCTAGTGGCATGAATTTTAGTGATTGTTCCACATGATGCTCATTGTTATCTCTTCTTTATCATGGCTATATGTCAATGTTTGATATCCAATTATATTGCATTCTATTGAGTCTACTTCCTTGATGTTATGGTTTATGTTCTTTCTTTAAGAGATGTTGTATCATTTATTTATTTCCTTTTGATATCTTAAAATAGCTATTGACATGTTTTCCTTTTTGAGTTGGCACATTCTCTCTATTATACTTATAAGGGTTTCTGTTTGTGATCTAATCATGCCATTTATTTTAACAAATACAATGGTGTATCTAGTCTTTTAATGAAATTACAATGTTGCTTGCAAAAATACAATTGTAGCTATAGCTATTGAACTTTCCTATACTTTGTATGACATTATCAAGGTATACTTTTGACTATCCAACACACCTATGAATGTTCTGTTACAAAAACCATTATACTAAAATTTGCATTTAGCTTGAATTATCCTCGATAATAACAATCACTATCTATGATATTTTGTCCTTTTCTTCTATGTATCTAGTCAATACAATACACCTATACTTGCACTTGTGATTTTGATCATGGTATTTTCTATTCACTCTAAGTGGATATTGCTATAGTTTCTATTGTGACTTTGAATATCACCTAGTATTTGCTCCTTTTTTATGTGCTCTTGGATTCTAAATACAATTTAGTACATAGATGTATCAAATTAAACATAGCCTTTGTCTACATGTTATCTACTTTGTTATGTCTAATCTATTGCCTAATATCTTTGTCCTCTCATTGTAACAAATTGGACATCCTTATTTAATCATTTTTATTTTATTTTAAACCAAGATTGTTAGAATTCTGATGGCTGGGCTATAATTACGATGGCCCTTTGTGACGGGGATAACTGTCGAAAATGATGTTGCATAAATGTCAAAATTTTGATGGGAATGCTATAATTCTGATGCCAAATTGTGATGGGGATGCTATACTCCTGACCGGATAACTATCAGAAATGATTCTAGATAAATGTTGGAATTTTGATAGAAATGCTATAATCTTGATGCCAAATTGTGAAGGGGATGCTATACTCCTGATGAGATAATCATAAAAATGATACTGGATAAATTTTGGAATCCTCATGGGAATACTATAATTCTGACGCCAAATTGCGTTGGAGATGCTATACTCCTGACGGGATAACTTTCAGAAATGATGTCTTTATGTGTTGCTAATTTTGATGGTTTTGTCTATCAAAATTGTGATGGTTACTACCTCCATTGTAATTTCTGATGAAATGAATCTGACTTCACCTTGTGTCAAATATTTGACAGATAGCAGTTGAATTTATAATAGTTTGTCATCGAAATTTGGCCTCAAATGTACTAGTAACTATCAAGCCTTTGGAAACCTTATTTTCCTTCAACTGTAATATATCTTTCCCAAAAATTATATCTTTACCATCCGTACTTTCTACATATCCACTAAAATAAATCTCCTGATTATAGTACTCACCTTCATAGTTCAAAAATCTGAGAATGTCAATGTCATTATCAAATACTTGCCAGTTCTCAATATTGTCTGGGATTGAGGGCCCAATTTGTACTTTAACCTTTCAAATTCTTGTAAATGTGATATCAACTAGCTTAAGAGAAATTTTATCTAGGAGATATACCATTTTATTTTATCTTATATCCATCAAGTCAATCGAAAGCATGAAAACTCTTAATCTCCTTCCAAAAAATATTCCTATAATGTTTTAGTCTCTTATTTTTGGAAGCATATTTGGATCTAACTTGGGATATGACCAGTTCTACACCTCAAATTATACTGGGATTCTCAATTCCATGCTTAGAAGCTAATATCATCTCAATCAATAATGCTTCATACTTTGCAACATTATTTGTACAAGAAAACAACATAGTGAATGAAAATTTAAAAGACTTACCATTAGAAAAAATTAG
This sequence comes from Chamaecyparis obtusa, assembly GCA_027943335.1. Classification (NCBI taxonomy): domain Eukaryota; kingdom Viridiplantae; phylum Streptophyta; class Pinopsida; order Cupressales; family Cupressaceae; genus Chamaecyparis; species Chamaecyparis obtusa. The sequence goes on from BSBK01006996.1 coordinate 1,078,504, forward strand.
TAGAACACCTGCTCCTGAACCTTACCTTGACTTAGCACCATCAAAGTACATAGTCCAAAGACCATTTTCATTAAATAAATTCTCCTTATTCTCAGATAAGGATACATGCATCCTCATTTCATCTATTATTAGATCTTAGATCTTTAACTTTGAATGTGTCCATGTCAGTGTCAAGGAAACATGTCATATTCTCATCTTTACTGACCTCAATCATTTGTAGGACCCAAGACTCATGGTCAAACTTTATATTTTAACCATAAATATTAAAAGTAGCAAAAGAAATATCATATTATAAACTACCTCCCATAGATGCACTCCATTTCTAGATAACAACATGCCATAATGAGGAGGAATATCTACAACAAGAACACTCATTTTCATATCCTTATTAGGGTATGCAACCAATTTATATGGTAGGGCCTTGATAGTACCAATAATAGGCACTTCTTTTGAATCTATGGCTTGAAATATCCCATGAGGAGTATCAACCTTCAACCCCATAGGCTCCATAATTTTGACTGGAATTACTGTATTCAATGCCCCTGGGTCTATCATGCAATTCATAAGAATTTTTTGATTAATTATCATAGTTAAAAAGAAAGGGTATAAAATGCCTAGACAAGCATTCATAGAGATATCTAAATACATATGAGTAATTTGAGAAACTAATCCCTTAGGCTCCTTTTCTTTCTTTTCCTTTTTACTTTCCCCATCCTTTTCTATCTTATCTTCATCTAATTGTTCAATTTTAATTGACGATACATACTTAACCCATGCTAAAGTATTTTATTTGTGTTCCTCTATCCTCATCATCTTGAGAAAAGGAACCTTAACTATAATTTGGGAAAGTAACTGCAACATATCTATAGGAACATACTCAAGGACATAATTTTTTTTACCTGAAGTATCTTCAGCTTAAGTTGCTTGGATGCATTCAATCTTCCTTTTCTACTCATTTTCCACTTGAAGAGGAGTACAATAATTTTATGTAGCTTTTACTTTAATTTTAGATGCAGAAACTACATCAATAAGTTTAGGGACCTCACCCCTTTTAGCCCAAACCTTGGTTTTTTACTTCTTTGATCTTTACAACATTTTTATCCTTCTTTAGTAGTTCCTTTGTTTTACCCTTCTTATCTTTATTGAGCATCTTCATCTTCAACTTCATCACTAGAGTCACGTTCATCCTATAAACATGACGATGTCATGATACAATCTTCCTCATCATAAGTTTCACCAATATCCTCTTCTCAGTCTTCACTAGAAGATGTATTTTGTGCAACTACACAATAGTCAAGACTATGAGATGATTGGCATGCCAAACACTAGGGAGAATATCCATTCACATTTATGGCATTTTTCTATAAAGGATCAGGGGTTACTAAATATGATTTCCCTTTTTTTTTTGGTTGCACATGTTTCCTATCCTGCCATTGAGTATTTTAAGGATAATTCTACAATCTAGACTACCTATTAAAATTATTAAAAGAAAGCTTATCACCACTACAAGCCCTATCATTCTTGTTTCCACAAAAATTTAGGTCCTTTAATAAATTATAACCTTATCCAATTTATCATCCTCCCTATGCTTTTCATTAGAGGATTTATCATTATCTTTCTTGTTAGATCTAGAAAATTTAGGATCATCTCTTCTTCCTAATTTTCCAGACACCCTTCTATTACTTTCAATATTTACAGCTAACTTAAATGCTTCCCTAATAGTTTCTATGCTCTTTATCCCTAAGAAAGCAAGCCATCTTTGCATCATAATCATTTAAGTAAGTATCTAGATATACCTTCACATCTAACCTCGTGACTTGGAATAATTTGTGCATAGATTTATGGAACCTTATGTTGAACTCAATAACTTATTCATTCTAATTTTTCTTGATGTTATTAAACTCATTCAACATAAAACCTTCATTAGTCTTAACACCATATTATTCTCTAAATCACTTTTCAAATTCATCCCATGAACTTATACTATCATCAGGAAAGCCCCTAAACCAATCTCTAACATCCTCAACTAGAGATTGAATAAACAACTTCATTACTACATATTCATGCTCAACCTCATAGTCATTTAACATATCAGTCAAATTCTTTAGATGTTCCTCACAAGTAATAACATTATTCCCAAAAAACTTGGTTAATTTGTCCCTTATCTCACTTGAAATAGGGTTAGGTAACCAGGAATACTAATAAAGAATAGTTGTCTATACCCGTCAATGTTAATTGGTTTCCTTTGGAATTGGCTAGTAGTAGCTTGGCCACTGGTACTAGCTCCCATATTTTGTCCAGCAACATGAAATTTAAATGATAGGTGGTGGGACATTAGATCCTTGGGAAATAGATGACATAGATGTAGCAGAGGAAGTACCAGTAGAGATAGGTTTAGTAGATTGTTTCAAGAAAATAATCTTCTTCTTCATTTCTAATGTTGTTGCTTCCATCTCTTACTTCTGCAATTCTTTTGCAAGAATATCACTCTCTTTTCTTACTCTCTCCAACTCAATATCTAGCTAAGACATACCACCACCAACATGACCCTTACTAAAAAGCTCATTAATAACTATACCAACAACGTTCTACTTTCCTTTGTCCTTATCACCCTCATTATTTTGAGGTGTTGGTTTATTCTAAGGGACAATAATATTCTTAGGCTTTCCAATATTGTAAATCTGGTAAACAATATGACCCTCAACATTTTTATTAGGTTGTTCATAATTGATGGTTTTAGGATCACCCATTACTTTAGAAGTCTAGTTTATTCAACCAAGGCATCTCTAACTTTCCTTTATCTCTCTCTATTTTTTCTATTTCTTATGGCAATCTGCTCATGAATTGTCCTCCTCAAGGAATCAAGATCCTCAAAAAGTTCTTCTAAATTAGGTAAAGTACTTTTTGAATGTGAGGAGGCAGTTGGGTTCACTGTTTCTTCATCATTATGACCCAATGTGTGCCTAAAGGGAAAAATATATGCACATGAGATGCATCATCAAATATTTTATTCAGGACATCTCTACTTTTAATTCTTGATCTTCTACTATTATTGTTTTAAGTAGTATGAGTTACTCCCTTTGTATATTGTGTTTCTCCCTCTTGATCAGCAGAAGAGTTAAAGTTATCATGCATCCCAAGCCCTAAAGGTTCAGAATCCTTAGAGAAAGTTTCACTGTTTTCAGGAAAAGTATTGAAAAACTTTCCTATACTTGCATTTCTATTTTTGGGTTTAGATGATGTGAGAGCAATACTTTTTCCTTGATTTTTCCATGGGCATCCACTTCTCGAAGTATTATGAAGCTTGTCATGCCCAAAAAGTGAGAAAAACACAAGTACAATTTTTTTTCTAAAACCTACTATCCTACTACAAACATACATAGATATGCAACTAATAAGTAAAATACTAACTGGCACAAGATTCCCATGTGCACACAAATCGATGCAGAGGGAATCAGATAACTGAAAAAGTCTAAGAGGTCTAGAAAATCAACAAGGGTCAACCAAAGGAAGTTTACCAAGTTTGACAAAAAGTTAAACCTCATGGAATAGCTTCCAAACTATCCTACAGGGTTCCCTAGATGGCAAGCCTTAATCAGCATGCAAATCGAGGCAATTGACTAAAGTAAACCAGAGTTGGCCAAAAGTCAACTATGCACCAAAATACATGCAACCAAGCTAAAAGGAAACAAAACATATTAAGAAATACTTGGGCATGCAAATTGAGGCATTTGACCTAGGTTTGACCAAGGGTTGACCAAAAGTCAACTATGCCCAAATTTGACCAACGATAATCTACTAAGGTTAAAACATAACAGGGTAAGTTCATGCATGCAAACTGAGGCGTTAGACCCTGGTTTGCCTAAGGGTTGACTAAAAGTCAACCATGTAGAAAAATAGTCAACATAACCATTAAGGTCAATTGACTGAGTCTAGAAGACAAGGAGATGATAATGACGTCCTACAACCAATAACGTTCATCTTATATTCAGTTAAGTAAATTTGAACACTTGATAAAATTTAATAACTTAAATAATAGTCTACCCAATTCATCTACTAAGTTATAAATGATACGTTTAAAAACAACTAGAGCATTAAAATTCAATTTAGAAACTTAATCCAAATTAAATTATAAATCTGATTTAAATAATTATAAAATCAAGTTACATTATAATTCTTGTTTCAAATAATCTAAACCTTATTAAAATAAGTCTTTTTACAACTTATAAAATAAATTGATTAAACATATAAATCTAGATCTAAATATACAACCCATTTAAATCAACTAAATTAATAACATTAATTTATGTCTAATATTATGAATTAAATAACTATAGTTAACTTAAATAAACAATTTTACCTTTAAAATAACAAAACTATTTTAATACATAATCCTAAATTTATTAAAACAAATCTATTGAAAAATATTTCATGAAATAAAACTTCTAAAACTAAATTAAATTTAAACTTACCCACTTAATGATAAGTCAAACTTAAATTATTAATTTTTTTAAAAACCTATTATTATTATAAAAAGAAATCATGTCTAACCTAAAAATAAACTTAATATCCCTAAGTTCATCCCAACAAAATTAGGTTAATTAATTATTTTTTAAAAACTGCCCCGCATTTTTTATGTATCCCCAAACTAGGGTCGAATCGGAAGAGATGGACAACATTTGGGAAGGCGAGTGCGCCCACAGGCGGCGCCACCGAGAGGTGAGGAAGGGCAGGGGGTATGGTGGGAGGGGTCACAGGGGTGCGGTGCAGTCACCGCTCCCCGCCC